>QJPP01004310.1:0-74301 GCA_003996215.1 Jaltomata sinuosa
AGCCCTGAGACACTTGACCCAAAGTTCAGAAAATTTGTTAAAGAACTTACGATAACTTTTGTCGATTTGCTTGACTTCAAAACCTATACGTGGAAATGACCGGAAGGGTCATTACAGAGAGATTACCAAATATAACTAAAACCACTTTTACTCGTATGATTAATCGAGAATTTTCTTAATTAATCCAGTACCCTAACCCTTTGATGAACCCCATCAGAAGCATACCCCTAGTCTCCCTCCCATTGAAAAAATCTTGTGTTTATTTTTTCTTGTGTGTTGAAATCGACGTTGCCAAGTAATTTCCCTTTCCATTTCCCCCAATATTTACTTTTAAGTTGTTTGAACATTTTCTCTCTTAGTGATTATATTTTGACGATCTCTTAGCAATTCACTACTCCACTCTCCATGGATTCAATCCCAACACTCATTGGGTTACTTATTTGTTTTGCTCTTACAATTTCTACCATCTCTTTCCCAAGAGTGATTTTGAGCGTCATCAATATCAACCAAGTGTGAGTAACCCCATACATTCCAAGTTTGATGACATGTTGTCTCAAGTGCTAAAAAAGGTTGAATCTACAGATAATGGGGTAAATACTTGAAAAGCGAGGTATCAACTCTTCATCAAAAAGTGAGCTTGCACTCGGCATCAATCAAGCATTTGGAGCCTCAAATAAATCATCTCTCATCACAAATGAAACCTCATTTAAAAGGTACCATTCATCGTGATACATCTGCAAATTCGAAAAATGATAACCATATGATGGCAATTGTCACTCGAAGTGGAATAATGCTTAATGGATTTGAGTAAAGCGACCAAAGAAGTCGTTATGGAGAAGTATGACAAGATAGAAAAAGAAGTTGTGATTGAGAAAAATAGTGATGTAAGTGCGAATATTGGGGTGAAGCTTATTGCACCCAATGTGGTTGTAAATGATGATAGTCCGAATGAGGAAAAGGATGAGACTGAATAACCTCCTCATGTTGTGATTGAGATAGAGGAGGAAGCCCTAAATGATCCAAGGTAATTGCCTAAAGGTCCTTCCCTATATCCTCAGAGGTTAATCAAGAAAAAGGAAGCGAATCAATTCATGAGGTTTGTAGACATGTTCAACAAACTATCTATCAATATTCCTTTGGTTGACGCTCTTATGCAAATGTTGGTCTATGCTAAATTTATGAAAGAATTGTTGAAGAAGAAAAAATTTATTGATGTGGGGATAGTTGAAGTGTCCCATAGTTGTAGTGTTGTCATGACAAGCAATATAGCTTCAAAATGGGAGGATCGGGGAGCTTTCACCATCCCTAGTCGCATTGGTGTATTCTTATTCAGAAAAGCCTTGTGTGACCTCAGGGAAATCATCAATTTGATGCCTCTTGTAATCTTCAAAAAGTTAATCTTAGGTCCTCCTAAACCCACACCTATGAGGTTTCTAGTAGTTGACCATTCTATTAATCGTCCAGTGGGAATATTGGTTGATGTGTGGGTGAAATTGGACAAGTTTATCTTGCTGGCTGATTTTGTGGTGTTAGATTGTGATGTTGACCTCGAGGTCTCTATTATCTCAGGGTGACAATTTTAAGCTTCGAGAAGAGCCTTGGGGTGATGTTTAGTTGGTCAAATTAAAATTCCGAGTGGGGAGCGAGGTTGCCACATTCAACATTTGTCAACCAATAAAGCCCCCGGATGACTATCGGGTGGTATCCGTAATAGCTACCACAAATGAGATGATTGGTAGAACTTGGGGAGATAAACTTGAAAATCAACCACCGGAAGTTCTGCTTGTTATCTATAAAGATGGTGAGAAGAAGAATCTTGAAATAATGATCAAGCCTAAGCTTCATATGTGGTAGACATACACATGTATCCAAATGACACCCTTCAAGTGTCCATATCTACGATGTTCTCAACTTGGCAACGAGAAAAGGTAATGAAGATCTTGAAGAAGTACTTTTGGAGTTTTGGTTGGGAGTGTGCCAATCATATTAGCATGAGCCCAGAAAATGATTGATTCATGAGGTACTATCATCATGCCGCGACATAAGATCAATAACTTCTTGGGAGGAAACCCAATTGTTTTTAGTTTATTTTCTTTATCTTTTGTTGTTTTTGGTGTGTTTTAGAAATGCATGGAGATCGAAAAATGGTTAGTGGAAGAAAACATCTGGAGGCCATGTACTCATCAACATGCATTTTGCATGTGACAATTTGCGGCAACAGGCGACATTGCCCCTGTTGACAGTGCACTGAAGAGAAAAGCAAAAAATTTGAAAGCACTTGTGAGCGGAGGGGAAAATGCCCCTTTAGGTTTGCATCTCACACATTCCATCACATGTCAATCCAAAAACTTTGCAATAATTCATTTCTAAATTCTCACTTGCAAAGTGACATGAAAAACGCACATAGTCATGTGCGAATCGCATGTCGCGGTGCAAGCACAAGTATGTTTGAATTTTTGTTGACCTACACATTGACCGACTCAACCCAGAATTTTGACCCGCGCCTCTTTTTCTTCTTTTCTCCTTTAAACTGTCACCCTCACTTCCTTTTCTCCCATAACTCTCCACAAAACCTCTATTACACTCTCCCAAAACTCCCTCAATCCACCATACTTTCACTATAATCTACTTCTCCCTCCAATATTCTACCACCAAAGTCCATCACTACCGCCGCACTACTTTTTTGGCTTAAATTTTGATTCCGCATTGTTAAGCACCAAAAGTATCATATTTTCACTCTTAATCTATCTTTTTCACTTGTGGTAAGTTCTCTAATGTTAAACCATTATTTTTAAGTAGATTGGGAATGCTATTTGTGAAGTATGCTAGTTTGTTCT
Source organism: Jaltomata sinuosa (assembly GCA_003996215.1). Classification (NCBI taxonomy): domain Eukaryota; kingdom Viridiplantae; phylum Streptophyta; class Magnoliopsida; order Solanales; family Solanaceae; genus Jaltomata; species Jaltomata sinuosa. The sequence goes on from QJPP01004310.1 coordinate 2,838, forward strand.
ACAATATTGAGTTTTGGGTGAGATCTAATTTTTGCGACCCCAATTTTGGGGCATATTATTGTTTTCACTAGACAAAAACTTGGTAGATCATGTTTATAGAATGATGCATACAATTTATGATAATTTTTAGCCTTTAATTTTGAGTTTTTGGATGAACTCTGAGTAACCCACTTTTGATTATGCAAATCATCATCTATGCATGTTTTTGTGAGTATAATTGTGATTAGGCTGAAATTATGTGTATCACTGCGCCATTGTGTTGTCTTGATTGATTAGAAAATTGTTTAGTGAGCACTTTGGTTGAGGGGAGTGAATTCTTGTCGCGTTGAGTGTGCTTGAATGATTTTCATGACGCTCGATGTTCCCAATTAATGTTGTGTTTTGGTTAAGTATGATGTTTTCTAGGGAAGTCTGAGTACTCGAATAACTTAAAAATTGGTTAACTAGGGCTTGCTATGCTTTAAACCCTGCTGAATTATGTGTTCATAGACTGGTTTGCACTTGCATTCAATTGGTATTTCCATGCGAATCCCATACGTAATGCATGTGAAAACGAAGAGTTGAAAAACTCTAATTGATTCAGTGTAACACATCATATTTTGATTCAACTTTAAACTGAGAAACTAGAAGAAATTTGGGAACTCCCAGGGATCACGAGTCAAGTTCATGACACGTGGAAGGAAACACGATCCGTGGAAGTGACTCGTGAAACCAGTCTTGCAGATCATCCTCATGTCTGAGAACCATGAGTCAGGGTCATGATCCTTGGGTGGTTCCACGAGTCATGGAACAAACTCGTGGAACTCAGACTGAGGGTTGCCAATATTCTCAGGAACCACGAGTGGGTTTCATGACTCGTAGAAGTTTCTACGGGTAGTTTTGATAAATCATGGAAAGTCTTCCGCAACTTGAATTTTGGGCTAAGAAATAACGAGTCCAATCTACAACTCGTGGTTACTTCTATGGCTCATGGAAGAGACCTGTGGAACCTGAAGTCGAATTTTTAAAACAACTTTCTTAATTAATTCCTAGGGGTATTTTTATAATTACCCACCTTTTTACCTCCTAAGTGAGGTCGTTTTGGCCATTCTTAGCATGATTTCTATGCCTATTTGCCTAAGTTTCTTCTCATTACCTCATTCATCTACAAAATTGGGAAAAGAATTCCTTCAAGCTCCAAGCCTCAAGCTCTAAGTTCAGGTCTCCTTTTCTTTTCAATTTCAGTTGGGTTAGCTTCAATCAAGGTATGTGGGTATTCCATAGGGGAATTCCGTCACCCTTATGCCTAAAACCCCAATCTTCTAAATTGAATTTATTGATTTCTAAATTAGGGCTCTTACCCAAATTGGGGAAAAGTTATGGGTTTTGTTTAAAAGTTTCAATTCCTGATATCCCATGATTTAATTGAAGTTTTATAAGTGTTTTCAAAAGACCATATGTTAAGTATGAATTTTAGCATGATTCCTTTGAATGGCATGTCTTCAGGTAAAATTGGTATGTTTAGATAGCATGACTTCAACTTTCATGAAATTGCATGCCTAATTATTCAAGCTATGATTTTAGAAATGGCCAATTATATATATTGAATTATGGTTTTGCAAAGCTTTAAGACTCATGATATGAATTTGTATGACATCAGATATGTCTCTATACTTTCTGAACAGATTTGACATTAGATATGTCATTAGTTATGATCAGTTCTGCATCCAGATATGCACCATTATTAGATGAGCTATACGTATTATTTTGTGAGTAGTATTTAGCATCTAGTTAGACAAGGTGAGAGTACCCTTAGTCCTAGAACTACGTGCCCCCATAGGTTTTAAGTCCCATCAATCGGGCATCAGATTTAGTGATCACGCCACATTCATACCTTTATAAACTGGCAAGGTATATTGGGTCCTTTCAATAGGGCATATATATCGAATTCCATGTAGCTCACATGGTCTATGTCGATTAGAGAACCTCCCACAAAAATAGTATCAGGTTTTAAAATGCGTTGACTCTTTGCCTTTAGACTTTAGAACTATTATGATTACTTATGATATTTTGTATATCTTGCTTTGGCATGGCATTGAGTCTCTTGCATTTCAGTTATACAGTTATAGCATGATTTCAGCTTTACAAGTTTATTTAGCATGTTTATCTCAAATTCCTGCTTATCTAACATGTTCAGTACATCCTATATTACTGACGCATATCTTGCGCTGCATCCTCTTGATAATGTAGATTCAGGTACTCCTCATCAGGCTTATGGCTAGACGAAGCCGGGTATCCAAATTTTTTTGGTGAGTCCTCATTCTTCTAGGACTAGTATTGCCCTAGTTATGTTGTCTATCTTCCTTCAGCTTTTTGAGTTAGTTGGGGGTCTTGTCCCATCAACTTTATTTGACACCTTAGAGGCTTTTCAGACATAGACAGTATTTGGGTATTCTTTGAATCATGATCATATTGATTTTATCATATGGATTAAGTTATCTAGTTTCTAGGGAGTAGGCTCGGGGAGTGACAAACTTTTTATCAGAGCCTCAGGTTTCAAGAGTCCTAGGATGTCTGAAATTCGCATTGAGTAGAGTCTCTTTCTTGTGTGTGAGGCATGCCAAAATTATGAGAGGGAACCTATGAGATGTCTTAGGAAAACATCACTTCTTTCATGATCATTTCGTGCGATAAAGTTTAACTCTAATATTCCTCTAATCCTTTCCTTGTACATTTCAGATTATGCCTAGACGTGATATGCCTTATCGAGCCGCTTGGAATGTTGCTCCTCCAGTTCCAGGCCCTGAGGTCATGAATGATGAGTTCAGGATTTCCATCCATATGCTAGCCCAGACCATGGCTTCTCAGGCCAACCAGCTGGCTCCTATCCCCGTCCACCCCCAAGGGTGGGTAGCAGCCCAAGTTTGTGATTTTATTCGTATGAACCCACCTAAATTTTAGGGTTCGAAAGTAAGTGAGGATCTACTAACTTTTATAGATGAAGTGAATAAAGTCTTTGATATGATGCAAGTGGGTGGTGTTGATAGTGTTGAGTTGACATCCTATAAACTCAAGGATATAACTCATATCTGCTTCACGCAATAGATGGATGCTAGGGCTAGTGATGTGGTCCCTATGACTTGGGTGTATTTTGAGATGGCTTTCCTTGAACAATTTTTACCGAGGGAGGTAAGGCAAGCGAAGGTCGAGGAGTTTGTGAACTTGATATAGGGAACCATGACTGTGCAGGAGTATGGATTGAGGTTCACTCACCTTTCCAGATATGCTCCGGATATAGTGGTTGACCCACATGATTAGATGAGCAAGTATATCTATGGAGTCTCAGATTTGGTGAAAAATAGTGTAGACCTACTATTCTGTTGAGTGACATGAATATCTCCAGACTTATGACTCATGCTCACCAGATTGAGGGAGACAATCTTAGGGAGATGGACAGGGAGAACAAAAAAGTCAGATCTGAGAGTTTGGGATTTATCCATCCGAAGTTCGGAGGCAGACATCGATCTTCCTTTTAGAAAAAAATCATCATAACCGATGCATTCTACCACTAGTTCTCCTTATCAGGCCTCAACACCTCGTCATGATCAATATTATAGAGGTGCGAGCTCTCACTCTCAGGGGAGTGGTGCAAAGGGGCCTTCTTACCCCGTTTGTACCAAGTGTGGAAAGAATCATCCCGGTGAGAGTCTAGCCTGTAGAGAGGGTTGTTATGGATGTGGCCAGGTTGGTCACAGGATTCGATATTTCCCTTCAGCTAAGCAGGGACAGGATGGTAGCAGGACACAATCTTCCTGAGCAGCTACAAGGGGTCGACTAGCCCAGCAGGGCACTGCTTCTAGTTTTGGTAGTCAGCGCCAGAACCATTTTTATGCCATGTCCTCTCGACAGGACCAAGAGAGTTCACTGAATGTTGTTAATGGTATGTTGAAAGTCTTCTCTCTAAATGTGTATGCTTTGTTAGACCCCGGTGTTTCTTTATCTTTTGTGACCCTTTATGTAGCATGCAAATTTGAAAATTGTCCTAAATTGCTCTTAGAACCCTTTTGTGTTTCTACTTTTGTTGGTGAGTCAGTCCTAGCCAAAAAAATCTACCAAAATTGCCCTATCTCAGTCCTTCATAGAGTCACTTTAATGGATCTAGTAGAGTTAGAGATGACTGATTTTGATGTTATTCTTGGTATGGATTGGTTGTATACTTCTTACGCCTCAGTCGATTGTCGTACTCGAGTTGTCAGTTTCATGTTTCCAAATGACCTATCTTAGAGTAGCAGGGTAGTCCTACATCCTCTAAGGGTCATTTCATAACTTATATTAAGGCTAGAAAGATAATTTCTAAGGGTTATGTTTATCATATTGTTTGGTTTATGGACACGGAGTCTGAAACCCTATCCCTTGAGTATGTCCCTATTATGAATGAGTTCCTAGAAGTGTTTCCCGAAGATTTTGCTTGAGTCCCTCCTGAGCAGGAGATCGACTTTGGGATAGATCTTCTTCTAGATACAAATCCCATCTCTATTCCTCCCTGTAGAATGGCTCTTGCGGAACTTAAAGAGTTAAAGGATCAGTGTAAGAACCTTTTTGATAAGGGTTTCATCAGGCCTATTATTTCTCGATGGGGTGCCTAGTTTTGTTTGTGTGGAAGAAGGATGGTTCCTTAGGATGTGTATTAACTACCGTTAGCTGAACAAGGTCACAATCAAGAACAACTATCCTATTCCTAGGATTGATGACTTGTTCGATCAGCTTCAGGGTGCTAGTTTCTTTTCCAAGATCGACCTTAGATCCGATTATCATCAACTTCATGTTAGAGAGTGACATTCTAAAGTCTACCTTCAGAACTCAGTATAGTCATTATGAATTTGTGGTTATATCTTTTGGTCTAACGAATGCTCCTACAGCCTTTATGGATTTGATGAACCGTGTGTTCAAACAATATTTGGATATGTTTGTGATTGTTTTCATTGATGATATTCTTATCTACTCTCGGAGTGAGGAAGAGCATGTGGACCATTTGAGGGTTATGTTGCAAACTCTAAAGGACCAGTAGTTGTTTGCTAAGTTTAGAAAGTGTGAGTTTCGGATGTAGTCTGTTTCTTTTCTGGGTCACATTGTGACTAGATATGGTATTTTAATTGGTTCTCAAAAGATTGAGGCAGTGAAGAACCGGCGTAAACCCACTTCCTCGTTTGATAATAGGAGCTTTTTAGGTTTGGATGGTTACTACAGGAGATTTATGGAGGGGTTTTCTTCAATTACTGCCCCTTTGACTCAATTGACTCAGAAGAAGGTTAAGTTTCAGTAGTCTGACCTTTATGAGAAGAACTCTCAGGAATTGAAGACTAGGTTGGTCTCAGGTGTTGACCCTACCCGAGGGTTCGGATGACGTTGTTGTATATTGTGATTCTTCTAGAATTAGCGGGTTGTGTTTTGATGTAGCATGGTAAAGTGATTGCTTATGCTTCTAGAGAGCTTAAGACTTAAGAGAAGAACTACCCTACTCATGATCTTGAGTTAGCAGTCATGGTCTTTGCTTTAAATATTTGGAGACATTACTTGTATGGTGTGCATGTGGAAAGAGTCTTTAGTATGTGTTCACTCAAAAGGAATTGAATCTGCATCAAAGAGATGGCTTGAGCTTCTTAAGGATTATGACATGAGTGTGCTTTACCATCCAGGTAAGGAAAAAATTGTAGCGTATGCACTTAGTATATTGTCCATAGGTAGTGTGTCTTCAGTTGAAGATGGAAAGAAGGAATTAGTTAAGGAGGTAAATAGGCTTTCTCGATTGAGAGTTTGCCTTATGGACTCGACAAAAGGTGGTGTTATTGTTCAAAATGGATTTGAATCATCTTTGGTAGCTGAAGTGAAGGCAAAGGAAGACTTTGATCCTATTTTGCTTTAGCTAAAGGGTGTACTCCATCAACAAAGGGTTGAGGTTTTCTCCCAAGGGGGAGATGGTGTGCTCTGTTATCAGGGTCGATTGTGTGTGCCAGATGTAAGTGGATTAAGATAGCAAATTTTGACTGAGGCTCATAGTTCCAGATATTCTATTCACCCTGGTGCCACCAATATGTACCATGATCTACGGGAAGTCTATTGATGGAATAGTTTAAAGAGGGACATAGATGACTTTATGGCTAAATGTCCCAACTGTCAGCAAGTGAAGGTAGGGCATCAACGACTGGGTGGCATGACTCAAGATATTGACCTTTCTACCTGGAAGTGGGAGGCGATCAATATGGACTTCATTACTGGGTTGCCTCATACTCAAAGGCAACATGATTCTATTTGTGTGATCGTCGACCGGATGACTAAATTAGCCCACTTCTTGGCTGTTAAGACTATGGATTCAGCAGATGATTATGCCAGACTCTACATCCGAGTTATAGTCCGATTGCATGGTGTTCCATTGTCCATCATTTCAGATAGAGGTACTCAGTTTACCTCCCTATTTTAGAGAATGTTTCAGAAAGGTCTTGGTACTTAGGTGAAGCTTAACACAACTTTTCACCATCAGATGGATGGCCAGGCAGAGCATACTATTCATACTTTGGAGAATATGTTGAGACCTTGTGTGATTGATTTCAAAGGTAATTGGAATGATCACTTACCTCTTATCGAGTTCGCCTACAAAAACAACTTTTATTCTAGCATCCATATGTCTCTTTATTAGGCACTTTATGGCTAGAGGTGTAGGTCTCCTATTGGTTGGTTTGAGGGAGGTGAGGCAACCTTGATTGGTCTAGATTCGGTTCATGAGACTATGGAGAAGGTTCAACTTATTAGGTAGAGGTTAAGGACCGATCAGAGTCGACAGAAATCATATGCAGATGTGAGGAGAAGGGAATTTGAATTTGAAGTTGATGATTGGGTTTTTCTGAAGGTGTCACCCATGAAGGGTGTGATGAGATTTTGCAAGAAAGGAAAGCTTAGTCCCTATTTCGTAGGTCCTTATTGGATTCTGAGGAGAGTTTTTAGCGTTGCTTATGAGTTGGATTTTTCAACAGAATTAGAAGAAGTTCATCCAGTTTTCCATATTTCCTTGTTGAAGAAGTGTGTTGGTGATCTGACCTTGATTATTCCTTTGGAGGGCGTGGGTGTGAAGGATAGTCTCAGTTATGAGGAGGTTCCCGTAGAGATCTTTGATCGTCAGATTCAAAGGTTGAGAAACAAAGAAGTTGCTTCGGTAAAAGTTCTTTGGAGAAATCAGCTTGTTGAGGGAGGTACTTGGGAAGAAGAATCAGCCATGAAAGCCAAGTACCCTCATCTCTTTCCTTCCGATCCAGTTTCCGCTTGAGGTAGTAGTTTCCTCATTAGTATATCTATCCTATTCTATTCCATCAAGCTCCCTTCATGATTTAGTATGCATGCATGTTTTTAGAAGTTGATTCAGTCATGTTTTAAGTTGCAAGCTCAGTTTTCATGTTTGTTCTTCAGATTTTGTGTGTTGTTGATTCGTTGGGATGTTTTCTCTTAGGTTTTCCTTGCTTAGTCTTCATTTGATGACGAATGATCCCAAGTGGTAGATATTGTAACACCCCAGAATTTGATCTAGCTTTTAAACTCATAAACTAGCAGAAATTTGGAAACTCCCAGGGATCACGGTCAAGTTCACGACCCATGGAAGGAACCACGAGCCGTGGAAGTGACCCATTAAACCAGTCTTGCAGATCATCCTCAGGTCTGAGAACCACAAGTCAGGTTCACGATCCGCGTGTTATTCCAACAGTCGTGGAACCAACTCATGGAACTTAGACTGAGGGTTGCCATTCTCCCCAAGAACCACGAGTGGGTTCCATGAATCATAGAAGTTTCTACGGGTCATTCTGTTAAATCATGGAAAGTTTTCCGCAGCTTAAATTTTGGGCTCAGGAACCAAGAGTCCAATCCATTACTCGTGGTTACTTCTTCAGCTCATGAAAGAGACTCGTGGAACTAGAAGTTGCGTTCATAAAACAACTTTTCTTAATTAAGTCCCAGGGGTATTTTTATAATTACCCACCCTTTTAACTCCTAAGTGAGGTTGATTTGGCCATTCTTAGAATGATTTCTAAGCCTATTAGCGTAAGTCCCTTCTCATTACCTCATTCATCTACCAAATTTGGGAAAAGAACTCCTTCAAACTCCTAGCCTCAAGCTCTAAGTTCAAGTCTCCTTTTATTTTCAATTTCAGTTGGGTTAGCTTCAATCAAGGTATGTGGGTATTCAATAAGGGAATCCCTTCACCCTTATGCCCAAAACCCCAATCTTCTTAATTGAATTTATGGATTTCCAAATTAGGGTTCTTACCCAAATTGGGGAAAAGTTATGGGTTTTGTTTTAAAGTTTCAATTCATGATTTCTCATCTATTACACATTCTTTAATTGAAGTTTTATAAGTGTTTTCAAAAGCCCATATGTTAAGTATGAATTTTTGCATGATTCCTTTGAATTGCATTTCTTTAAGTAAAAATGGTATGTTTAGATAGCATGACTTCAGTTTTCATGAAATTGCATGCCAAATTCTTCAAGCTATGATTTTAGAAAGGAAAGTATATCTTGAATTATGGTTTCGCAAAGCTTTAAGACTCATGATATGAATTTGTATGACATAAGATATGTCTCTATGCTTTATGAACAGATTTGACATTAAAAAGGTCATTAGTTATAATCAGTTCTATATCCAGATATGCACCAGTATTATATGAGTTATACGTAATATTTTGGGAGTAGTATTTATCACCAAGTTTGATAGTGTGAGAGTACCCTTAGTCTAAGAACTACATGCCCCTGTAGGTTCTAACTTCCCTCAGTTGGGCATAAGATTTAGTGATCACGCCACAGTCATGCCTTTATACCCTGGCAAGGTATATTGGCTCCTTTCAATGGGGCGTATACATCGGATTCCATGTAGCTCACATGGTCTATGTCGGTTAGATAACCTCCCACAGAAATAGTATCAGGTTGTAAAATGCATTGACTCTTTACCTTCAAACTTCACAACTATTATGATTACGTATGATATTTTTTATATCTTGCTTTGGCATTGCATTGAATCTCTTGCATTTCAGTTTTACACTTATAGCATGATTTCAGCTTTACAAATTTATTTAGCATGTTTATCTCAGAGTCATGATTATCTCACATATTCAGTACATCCTATAGTACTGATGCATATCTTGTGATTCATCCTCTTGATAATGCAGATTCAAGTACTCCTCATCAGGCTCGTGGCTAGATGAAGCCGGGTATCCAGATTTGTTGGTGAGTCCTCATTTATCGAGGACTAGTATTACCCTTGTTATGTTGTCTATCTTTCTTAAGATTTTTGAGTTAGTTGGGGGTCTTGTCCCATCAACTTTATTTGACAATTTAGAGGCTTTTCAGACATAGACAGTATTCAAGTCTTCGTTGAATCATGGTCATCTTGATTTTTTTCTTATGGATTGAGTTATCTAGTTTCTATTATGCTTAGGTTATGCTTATTTGATATACATAAGTTATTCTATGACCAAGGGTTAGCTCGGGGCACTTGTGGTCCCAGGTCCCGTGTTACTTCTAAGGGGTAGCCTCGGTTCATGACATTCAGATATGTTTCACATGCAAATTATAGGTCGTTACCTACGAAATGCATGCGGTGTCACATGTTGTATTGAAATTGCCAACTTACTGCCTACAAAGGGCAAAGGCACAGGTGACCAGCAAATTGACAAGGGTGATTCGCACATGCCTTCGCCCAAGATACCTGTCGTTGCCTAGACCACTATTTGGATGGGAGAAGTAAGTTGTGAAGCACAAGTCTTCACTTGCGATTCGCACGGGCCATCAGTTATCCTGGGGTCTTTATCTTCTACTATGCATTCAATTTCTTTTTATTTCGTCAACTTCTTTTAGCATTTTCCTCTTTCATTATTGAACAAATACAAAAAGATTTTGTTGTTCTTTTGAGTACTCACATTCTTATTTTGCAGACGATGTCTTCTAGTAGGGGCAACTCTTGTCGCAGCACTAGAAGGCCTTCATATCCTCCTTTCTCAGCAAGCAAGTCAAAAGGGAAGAAGAAAAATCCCATTGCTTCCCCAATACCTTCTAATGTGCAAGTTACTGTGGAGGAAAGGATCTGCTTTGGGGTATAAGGCATGAAATCCCTCTATGATAAAGAAAAAGCAAAGAGGTTCTTCACTCAACAGTGTAACTTTAACCATGCAGGCATCAGTGATGATTTTCCCAACTTCCACCACCAATTCGCCATGCGCCAATGGTTCCCTTTTATAGATTTTTCCAGAGGCTATTACCCTAAGGTAGTCCATGAGTTTTATACCTCCTACCAAGACAAGAAAGTCTCAATAAAGTACACATGCAATGTTTATTATTTCCCTTGCTTGGACTCGGTGAAAGTCCAAGATAAAGAAGTTCACATCACTTTGGCTGATATTAACTCCATCTACTAGGATACCCCGATTGATCAAGTGCCAGAATATTGGGCTAAGGTCCTTCCAAAGGATAAACCAATAGATTGGGTTGACTCTATCATTGCTCCTGAAACACCTCATTGGGAAACTATGGGGGGCATAATTCGGCCTCAGAGTCTTCCTTTTGAGGCGCGCCTATGGTATGATTTCATTCGCTCCAATTTATTACCTTCTAAATATGATAAGAAGGTTACACATGAGGGATTCATTCTAGTAGCCTCCATCATTTCAGGAGTGCATGTGAATTTTGGTGAGATTACGGCGGTGGGAATTAAGAGCAAAGCACATCATCCTGGTGCTTCATTCTCCTAACTTTTGCTTATCAGTAAGTTGTGTGCTAGATCTGTGATCTAGTATTCACTTTTTGACTAATCTACCCCTTCCACTCGAGTTTTTGACATTGAAAAGAAGACGAACACTGATTCCCCTAAGATAAAGAAGTGCAAGATACAGCCACATGTCGGTGTACAAATATTAGAGGGTGATATAGAGCCCAATGTATCCTCTCCTACTAGATCTGTCTCTTGTAATCCTACTCCTGCAAGGTCGGTAAATCCTATAGCTGATGACCATTCTAGGCGTTCTCCTTCGTCCTCAGCCTCAGCCCTGACTGGCTTTCAAAAGCTGGTCAACATGACCTACTCCCATGATAACCAATTGAACTAATTGGCTCTGAAACTGTCAGGAATGGTTCAGAAAGCATTGAAAACTCCTATGAAGGATGTGGTGGACAGTGTGTCCAAACTATGCAAAAGGGTGGATGTTGTGAAGCATGTTGTGACCGCTATTAAGGGGGTTTTCGAAAATCATAAAGGGAAGGAACCAATGGCGGCTGCATATTTTAGTGCTTTTGAGGATGCCATGGCTTTACCTGGTCCCGCTCCTGGCCTAGTGGATGATTTTTTTGCTGCCTTGGAGGGAGATGATGAGAAGCTTGATGATGTGTGGGATACAGTGCTTTAGTAGGTGATTTTAGGGTCTCGGTACACTACACATACTCGCTAGGGAGGAGTAGGAACTAGTTCAGAGGCAGCTGAGCATGGGGAGGAGTAGGAGGAGGAGAAGGAGTAGCCAGTACAAAGAGTCTTTGCATATTTTCACTACTTATTTTGTGCTTAAGCATTGAGGGCAATGCTTTATTTTAAGTGAGAAAGGGGTGCATTTATTTTATGACTAGTGGTTGTTGCCCTTGTTGGGCTTCGAGATATTGTTTTTATTGCCCTTGTTGGGCCTTTATTTTTATGTTTAGATAATTTATCCCTTGTTGGCCATGTTTTGGATGGTTGTTGATATTGCCCTCGTGGGTCCATGATTTTCTTAATGCATAAATTGTGCCCTTGCCGGGCTTATTATTATATTTTGTATGAGTTACCATATTGTCAGGTTAGTCCTACATGCATAATTATTTCACTACCTGTGCTTTGAAAATGTGCTTAGTGCCTATGGCAGGCTTGTTCTCCAATTGATCCACGAATGCTTAACTCTTTTTTGCCTTGTTAATAGTAGGTTAGTTGAATAAACTCCTAGGGTTTTCTTCATACCATTATTTTTTCCCAAGGAGTAAATATTTTCTTTTATTTATTTTTGTGTCGAACTAGGTTGGTGTTTCCTTATGATAGATTGAGAGGCGACTTCCTTAAGGTAAAATTCCAAGTTTTAGTACTTAATTGAGTTCGTATGTTGCTTGGCTTGAAGTGGGCCTACAAAAAACAATTGGCAACAAATTTGCAAATTGAAGGAAATAGGGGAAAATGATTTTTTTTTAAAAGCATTCTCTTGTCATGACTTTCACATTCTCCATTTGTCTTGATTGATTGATAAACGAGTCTGTAGAACTTGGAATAGCTTGTCAAAAGACATTGGTCCCACTTAATTTTGAGACTAGTTGTGAAATTCTTGTGTTATGATACCTTATGTGGTAAAGTTTTACTTCTTTCATGTGCATGCTTATTGTCTAGAAATTGCCTCGAATGTGATTCAAGGAAAAATCCTAGATGCTACCGAGCTTATAAGATGACCTTAGGCCCTTTTTGAATAACTAATTCTCTAAACATTGATCCTAGTAAGCCCCTTTGAGCTTGTAACTTTTATTTGGCACCTTGTTAGACACCTTAACCTTTTTTGGATACTCTATCTTTGCACCCATCCTCCTTAATAGCTATAAATTAAAATGTAGGCTAAAAGTCTATGTTAGGGGTGAAATGAAATGTTGACATAGGCTAAAGCCTATGTTTGGGGGTGTACGCATAAAATGTGGAGAAGAAAAGGATTTGTGCTTCAATGTAAATTAGCACCTCATGTATATTATAAAAATTGCTCCCAAATGCTTAATTAAGTGAGCAAGATGAAAAGAAAGGAAGACATTTGTGCTATTAAATGAGTCTAACAAAAAGGATGTTGAGTGATAACTTGTTGGGGAAGCTTGGGTCGTGAGAGGGAGAAATAAGGTAAAGTGATATTTAAAAATGTGAGCGGTGCATTGAATGATTATGAATAGCATAAGGGAGGATTTGTCACTTGAGCCAAATATAATCCTCAACTTTACCCTAGCCAACATTGTTGTCCGCAAGTCCTTAGTGATTCTAAGCTTGGTAATTCTATATTAGTGGTGAAATACATGAAGGGGAAGCCTATGGTTCAATACCTATGTACTCGAACCTCTTTGAGAGAAAGAGAGTCTTTTGTTCTCTTATAATTCCTCTATTATTAATTGCTTAATTGTGTGTGGGCTTCTGTCCTGTGGTGTCATCACACTCTTGAAATGAATAATAAAGTCTCTATTTCAATTCAGCGGAATGAATGAGATAAGTTGTGTGGTGAATCTTGAGGCAAACCTTGAAGGTCAATGCCAATGACTTGAGAAGCTTGATAATCTTCTTTTGAATGAAAAATCCCCTGCTTTTTAATGAAAAGTAAAATCTTTTTGAAAGAAGTTTTGAAATGAGTACTTGCCTTGAGATTTTGATGATACCAATGGAGATAAGCATCGTAGTTGAGTGTTTTTGTTTTGTGTATTTTGTTTGTTATTTTTTTAAGTTTTTGAGTCAATATAATATTTTGTACAACCCTTGTATTTTGAGAACCTATTTCATTCCTTACCTTGTGACTGTCTTGCTTGAGGACAAGTAATAGTTCAAGTTTGGGGGTTTGATAAGTTGGTAATCTTCCAACTGATTGAGCCTTTATTCATGAATTATTGCCATATTTTGATATGAATTAGAGGTACTTATTGCCTTTATTATCATAAATACATGTACTCTTAGTCAAATAAAGAAAGAAAAGGAATTGAACCCAAAAGAGCTTAAAATAGAGTTCAAGCACAAAGATGATCAGAAGGGTAATGTTCTATCGAAAAGGGCGAGATGATATACGATCCAAAAGAAGGCACCTGCATTTTGCAGGTGCCAATGCATATTGAAGCTTAGACACTGCTTAAAAAGTTTTCTGCATGCGGGACACACTTTGCCAAGGGAGACCATCCATTCTCTTGCACTTGACTTCGCAAGTTGTTGTGTCTTCACTGCCTGAGAAGTTGGGCACCTGTGATCTGCAAACTTCAAGAGGAGATTGCAGGTTCCTTTTCCCTTCATGTTGCATATTCCCTGAAGGGAAATTTTATTCAATTGTGTGTGATGTATTTGGGATGGTTCTAAAACTCTTTTTGGGACATGTACTAAGAATTATTCATCAGTTTTTACTTTCCCAAGGGAAGAGTTGATAGAGTACACTTTCTCTCTTCTTCTTCTCTAGTAGAAACACCATTGTAGATAATTTTGAGCTTGAAATTTGAGCTTAGCTTACATAATGAATGGAATTTTGGGAAACACATTCGGTATTTTCTCTTATTCCTTTGCTGTGAGTAGCTAAATTTTATTCTAGGGGTGTGTGCATGATGGGTGTTGATCATTTAAGATTATAATCATTTATTGAGTATGGGTCTATTGAATTCTTCATGTTTTAATTATAAAATTGATGGTTGCAAATATTAATTTAGTTTACTAATTTTGTACTTGCTTGAAGAAGGAGTTCATAAATTGGGTAAGAACTTAATAGTGGGGCTTTGAGATTTCCTCCATAATCAAGGCTAGAAATAGTTTGATTATAGGAAATACTCACCTAAGAGTCAAATCATGAGATAGTATCACTCAACCAAGTGTTAATTCGTTGGTTTGATGTTAAACTATTTGGATTTTACAAAGACCATAGTAAATATGCTTAGTAAGTTGAAAAACTACTAAGTGTAGGGTATATGAAGCTACCCATGCTCTTAATTGAAAGTTTATTTAATTAATCCACCTCTATCCCATATTAAGACCCCATCGGAAGCACACACCTAGTCTTCCTTCTCTTGAATTCATCAATTGTGTTTAAATTCTCTCTTGTTACATTGCAAATAGTGAATTTTCCAAAAAAAAAATTCCCCCAATTTTTCTATACCTGCTTGAACAATTGCTCACGCTAGTGAATAGAATTCTAATGTTTAGTGGCAAGCCATCATCCTATTCTTCGTGTATTTGACCCCGATATCCCATTGGGTTACTTACTTGTTTTGCTTAGGGATTGTTACCAACTCCTTCAGGAGAGTGCTTTTGAACTTCATTAGCAGATACTTCACATCAGGGGAATAATTTCATAGGGTTGTTATGATTGCAGGGAGTTTGGTCACTTTGCTAGAGATTGTCCATGGTGTGGGATGGCGGAGCCTTCAGCCACTGATCACCCTATTAGAGTAGTGGAACTACCAGCCAATATTGGTGCTCAGGGTGGTAGAGGTACTCATGGAGGTATTTAGTTAGGTAGGACAGGTGGTCACACAGGTACTCAACCCAGTGGGGAACACAGACAGTTTTAGACCATACTGGGTAGACTAAAGGTCGAGGCTTCAGATTCTATGATCATAGGTATGATTTCATTTTGGCACCAGCCATTATCTATTTTATTTGATCCAAGCTCCACTGATTCATACATGTTTGTATACTTTGCATCTCGGTTGGGGTTGACTATAGAGCGTTTACTTGTGTCAATATGTGTAGCTACTCCTGTAGGTGATTATTTAATAGTGAATCATGAGGTTAGATCTTGTGTTGTGACTATTTGGGAGTATGACATTTGGGCAGATCTTGTTATGCTTGATATGGTAGATTTCGATTCTATTCGTGGCATGGACAGTTTTTCCCCTTACGGTGTGGTCTTTGAATACTTTACCAAGACTATTACCTTATCCATTCCTAGTATACCTTCAATTGTGTGGTAGGATCCTGATAGTCGCACACCATCTGGGATCATTTCTTATGTTTGAGCTAGGAGTTTAGTGTCAAAGGGGTGTTTTGCCTACCTTGCTTATGTCCATGATGTTAGTGTCGGAATACCTTCACTTGATTCTATTCCTGTGGTTTATGAGTTTGCGGATGTTTTTCCTATCAACATACCTGGCCTTCCGCTTAAGAATGATATAGACTTGCTATTGATGTCAAGATGGGCACCTGGCCCATTTCTGTTCCACCTTATCATATGGCTCTCACTGAGTTGAACGAGCTTAATCTTCGGCTTCAAGATCTTCTGGGTAAGGGGTTTATCCATGTTTATCCTTGGGGTGCGCTTGTTCTATTTGTGAATAAAAAGGACGATTATACCTATATGTATGGATTACCGATAGCTGAACAAGGTGACTCTAATGAATAAGTATTTGAGCTGCATATTGATGACTTATTTGATCAGCTACAGGGTGCAACTGTGTTTTCTATAATTTACTTGAGATTTGGGTACCATCAGTTGAGGATTCGGGAAGTGGACATCCTAAGATAGCCTTTAGGACTCGCTATAACCACTATGAGTTGTTGGTGATATCTTTTCGGTTGACCAATGCCTGAACAATGTTCATGGACTTGATGAAGCATGTGTTCAGGCTGTATTTGGACTTTTTCGTGATAGTATTCATCGATGACATCCTTGTCTATTCAAGGAGTAGGGAGGACCACGAGCGATATTTGATGATAATGCTCAAGATATTGAGAGATCAACAACTTTATGCCAAGATTTTAATGTGTGAGTTTTGTCTTGAGTCTGTAGCATTCTTGAAGCACATGGTGTTAAAGGATGGGATTATAGTAGATCAGCCAAAGATTGAGGCAGTTCATAATTAGGCTAGGCCCACTTCTCCTATTAAGGTTTGCAGTTTCATTAGATTGGCTAATTACTATAGACGGTTCATTGAGGGATTCACTTCAATTGTGGTGCTATTGATAAGACTGCCTAGGAAGGATGTCCCATTTCAGTGGTCCTTCGAGTGTGAGGCAAGCTTTCTGAAGCTCAAGGCCTTATTAACCTCAACTCTGATTTTGACTCTTCCAGTTGAGGACCAGGGGTTTAAAGTTTATTGTAATGCTTTAGGTGTTTGATTGGTTTGTGTTTTGATGCATCAGGATTGAGTGATTGCATATGCTTATAGACTATTGAAGGTACATAAGCGCAACTACCCCATCCATGACTTAGAGTTTGTGGCGGCAATTTTTGCGCTTAAGATTTGGAGGCATTACCTTTATGGAATTCATTATGAGATATTCACCGACCATCATAGCCTATAGTACATTCTAAGCCAAAAGGATCTTAATTCGAGGTAGCGTAGGTGGCTAGAGTTACTGAAGGACTATCATATTTCCATTTTGTACCATCTGGGCAAGGCAAATATGGTGGCAGATGCCTTGAGCCGGAAGGTAGTGAGTATGAGGAATTTGGATTTCCTATAAGTTTCTGAGAGGCTGTTGGCCTTAGACATCTAATCCTGAGAAAATAGGTAAGAAGATTTTTGCTTGATTTGAGGCTCAGTTTATGTTATTAGATCAGATTTGAGAGCAGCAGTTTGAGGATAGTCGATTATGTTGGCTTTGCGATTAGGTGTTGAGAGGTGAGGCCATGAAGGCCACCTTAGATTCAAAGGGTGTCTTAAGATTCAAGGGCTATTTTTACATTTTGAAGGCTGGGGACTTGAGTCAGTTGATATTGCTAGAGGCTCACTGTTCTAGATATTCTATTCATCTTGGGGCGTCTAGGATGTATAGAGACTTGAGGCAGCATTACTAGTGGAGAGAGATGAAGAGGGATATAGTGGAGTTTGTATCTCGGTGCTTGAACTATCAGCAGGTGAAGTCTAAGAACTTGAGACTTGGTGGTTTGCTTCAGAGGTTACCCATTCTTGAGTGGAAGTGGGAGCAGCTTACTATGGAATATGTGATTGGGTTTTCGTATACTTTTCGAGGTTTTGATAGCATTTGGGTCATTGTGGATCGGTTGACTAAGTCTTCTCACTTCCTACTCATTCCATCTTCTAATAATATCGAGCGGTTAGCCCAGATTTATGTGCGAGAGATAGTCTTCCTTCATGGTGTGGAAGTTTCCATTATATCAATTAGAGGTACTCAGTTTACCTCTTACTTTTGGAGAGCCTTTCAGGAGGAGTTGGGTACCTGGGTTTATTTGACCACAACATTTCACCCCCAGATTGATGGCCAGTCTAAGCTGGATATTCATGCTCTAGAGCATATGCTTCCAGCTTGTGTTATGGATTTAGGAGTTCAGTGGGACAAGTTTCTAGCCTTAGCAGAGTTTGCTTATAATAACAACTACCATTCAAGTATCTAGATTCATCTATTCAAGCCGTTATAGAGTAAGCAGTGTAGGTCTCCTATCAAGTAGTTTGATGTTTTCAAGCCTAGAGCACAGGGTACATACTTGTTATGGGAGAGTTTGATCAACTCAAAGTAGGTAGAAGAGTTATGCTGACCACATGCATCATGCTTTGGAGATTGGGGTTTGTGATCGTGTGTTCCTTTGAGTATCACCCATGAAGGGCGTATGAAGTTCGGTAGGAGAGGTAATCTCAGACCCAGGTATATCAGGCTATTTGAGATTCTAAAGTGAGATGGTGATGTTTCATATGAGTAAGTTATGCCTCCATGTTTTTCTGTTATCCACCCTATTTTCCATGTATCGATACGCCTATGTTACCTTCAAGATGAGTCTCACATGCTTCGAAGGGATTCAGTTTAATTAGATGACCATTTGACGTTCAAGGAGGAGCATGTGACTATCTCAGCTTGGGATGTCATACGGTTTAGGTCTAGAAAGATTCTGGTGGTTATGGTGCATTAGAGACATCGTCCCATCAGAGAGGCAACCAGGGAGACCGAGCATGATATGCGGACCCAATATCCTCGCATATTCTAGCCTTAAGGTACCTTTATTTCCTTAACTTTTGAGGATGAAAGTCCTTTTAGTAGTGGAAGTTTTAATAACCCTTTAGGTCATTTTCTCTATTTTCATGCTTTTTCGTGTTTCGAGCTTTTCCATTGTGGCTACTGGTCATTTACGACTTTCTAAGACTGATGATTTGGTTTTCGAGCAGTTTATTTATATTTTAAGTTAATTTCCTTATTTTTAAACTCTTTAAGTTGAAAGAGTTGACTTTGGTCATCCTTCAGAATAAACAGGCTCAAATGAAAATTCTGCGAGCGTTGTTAGCTTCGGAGCATGGACTTTGGGCTATTTGGACCTTTGGTTCAGGTCCCAAGGCTTCCGGACTCATCTTGGGCTATTGGTTAGCTTTGGGCTGAAACAAATATCTTAGGTGTGTGACCCTCTTTTTGTCAAAACGATCTCCATTGAGAATTTCATCTTACGTCACTTTCGACTCCTTTAAACTAAGAACAATCGTACGTTTTCAAGCAACCGTTGTCGTTTTTGATGTTTTTATGTTGTATTTTCAGGAAATGGAGACAAACGCGGAAACGGAAGGAAATACTAGAAAAAGAGGATTCTGCCTAAGAGTGACGGCCTGAGTGACGGTCCGTCACACATGTGATGGTCCGTCACCAAGACCGTCGCATAGAGGCAGTGCCACTGCCTAAGGTTGACGGTCCAGGCGACGGTCCGTCAAGGCAGTGACGGTCCGTCAGCCTGACCGTCCCACCAAAACAGTAGCGTCAAGCGGCTGCCCGCGTTTTGGGGATTCCTAGCCCGTTTTGGATTTGACTTCTATTACTCCTATAAATACCCTATGTTAGGTTTATTTTAGTGAGTTCACCCATTAGTTTAAAACACATTTTTAGTTGTTTTTGAGATCAAGAAACACGTTTGCTCTTCTTGAATTCGTGTTGTTGATTCGTTCTTGAGTTCTTGGTTTTTCTTGTTCTTGGATTATTGAAGGGTATTTTCATCATATTGTAAGAATCTTATTTCCTTTATTATGAATTTCTTCTTCTCTTCTTCGAGCATGAGTAACTAAAACTCCCGCAACTAGGGTTGTGGGAGCCATGGCTAAAGTAGCGATATAGATTCCGGGTAGCGACGGGTTCAATTTACATGTAGTCACGTTGTTAATCATACGTTATGTCACGTTTTCTAGTGGTTGCAAACATTAGAACATGCCTAGGTTTAATTTGCTTGAGTAAAGAGATTAAAACCGGGAAACTTGATTAACGACAAGGATTCGAGACTACCAACTCTCGTCTTATGATTAATGCCGTAACTGGATTACTCTACTTGATGTTTAGGATTGAAATCTAAAAAGCACATCTTTTCGAGGTCGAGAGAATAGAAAAGGAAATTTGTTTATTTGGTCGAGAGACATTTAGACGATACAATTGACGCAATCACATCGTGACATGCATATAGAAAGAACCCGGTTTAGCCTAGAAGCGACATTGTTACAACGCCATGGTGAACACGTCCCTAGTTCATTCTCTCCTACTGATTACTTCTCTACAATATTGTTGCTTTTGTTCACGTTGATTACAAAAAACCCCCCCCCTTTATTTACCGGAAACTATTGACCATTAGTCACATATTTCACTAAAGACTTAATCTTCACCATATTCTCTGTGGGATTCGACCCCAACCTTGTTGGGTTCTTTACTTGACTACGACCACTTACGCTTCGTTAATTCGAGGTGTAGTTTGGGCGTTATCAGGTAGCATATCTCATTTATGTGCACGGGTTTCCAATGAGGGTCCATCTAATCAATTTGAAACTTAGATAATTTTTTTGGTGTTCTGGTGCATATGCACCCTCTTTTGAGGCCCATTTGTCATAGTTGCGGATATTGCTTTTGCGGTAGAGCTTCGCTATTGCGGGCGCTGCTTTTGCAAAAATCCTCCAATTTTTTAGAGTCACAGGTGAATAGTGACCTCTGCTTTTGTAGAGGGTCTGTCTCTTTTGTGACTGCCGCATTGATGGTAAATCCTTCACTTTTGCGGAGGTAGTTGTACATATAAAATCCTTGCCTTCATTTTTTAAAATCATTATTCACAAAAAATCAACCATTTTTGTCATCTCAACTCTAGGAATTATCAGGGGATCATTTGGTAAAGCTTAGGGTCAACTATTCCTTGGTCATGATAATATTTTTGTTGATATTTCTTAAGTTCTCGGCCTTAATATTGTTGAATTCTTCTCTTGAGTTCTTGTTTGTTCCATAATGTTTTGGGGATGAATTACCCTAATATTTTGAGCATGTGACCCTTGTCCTATGTGGGATATAATCCTAGGTCCAATTTTCTGATTTTGTAAGCTGTCCCCAAGGGTTGTTGTTTACCCAATTTTTGGCCCAAATTCTGAAGCAGCGATATGGGTATCATTCTTCCCATTTTAATGCCTAGAAAATACTATTTTGATTGCGTAGCAGCAGTCAGAGGCTACTCAGAAATAAAAAGCTCCAGTGTAGTGGGTTTAGGAGCGCTTGTTCGGCCTTCAGGTATGTTACGTCTTACTTAATTCTAGACTTTGCTCGATTAAGGTGATAGTTTGGTATTTTGCCTATTGTTGTTCGAATTATTGGATTTAGGTTGTTATGATCCTTGTAGCTTGTTTTGTGGCTTTATTGTAAAACTGTGATTGAGATCCTTAGTCTAGGTAGTGGTATCTGTTTTAGGGCTTGGCATTAGTTGTTTAGTACCTCCTTAGGGTTAAAGTTATTTGTCTGAACTTAGCTTCGGGTAGTTTCTTACTTTAGGTAGGGTCAGTGAATTTATAGTTGTTTAGCACCTTCAACTTATGCTGACTTTAGACTCTAGCATTTCCATAGTGAATAGACTGTGGATTTACTTTACTTGAATTTAGTAGTATGTATTAATTGGGTTTCAATAAGTTTTATTGGTGTTATTACTTACTCGTTTGTCATATGTATTTTTGGCATAAAAACATTGTTTTTGGCTAAAAAGTGGAATTTCAGAATATTTTTAAGGGATACAACTTTCTTGAAAGAAAATATACTATTTTTTCCCCAGTTCGAGACCGGACATGCTTATTTATATTTAAGCCCCGCTTCAAGTATAGGAATGCATATTTATATTTAAGCTCCAGTTTGAGTCTGAGCACACATATTTACATTTAAGCCCTCAGTCGAGTCTGGGCATGCATATTTACATTTAAGCCCCGATTCGAGTCTGGGCATGTATATTTATCTTATTAAGCCCTAGTTTGAATCTTGGCATGCATTGCTATTGTTTTAGTCCTGTTTTGAGTCCGGGCACACTATTTTACTGATATAGATTCAGAAGTCTGATTCAAGTCCGACATTGCATTTAGATTGCACTCATCTCATACGGCATATCATGGGGTTCTGGTTGGATTATTTAACTATTGTGTTTACCTTCCGGGCTTATGGGGGTCCGGTTAGGTTGTAGTTATATTGTTTCCTTACGCTTTTAATTTAAATATTTATACTCCTCTTATTTATCTAGCTACGACATGCTTCTTTACTGAAGACCCATCCTTTCTTACCTTTAGTATATTCACATTCTATTATACTAATGTCTTATTTGAGCTCAATCGGCCTATGATGCCTACTGGGTACTGCGTATTTTCGTACTCATACTACACTTTTGCATCTTTTTGCATGATACAGACTCTAGTACAAGTCATCACCATTGACGCCATCATAGTGTGGAGTTGCTGACTTGTAGATACAGGGTGAGCTTCTGGCATACGGAGCTAGTTCATCTCCTTCTATTTTGGGATTAGTAATTTTTTGTATATTCAGAGACTGCTCTGTATATTTTGTATATATGAGTGCTCCTTATGTTGTAGTAGCTCTTGTATCGACTGATACTAGGTCTTGAGAGATTACTTTGCATAATTTGTTCCTCTTCCCTCCCTTCGTATTTATATTCATTCATGTTCGCTCGTTTCTGCTTTATTTAGTAATTGACTCCTGTATTCGCCTATTTCCTCTTGTTATCCCATTACTTATCGTTCCGGGCTAAGAGTTTGACTTGCATACTGGTGGAATATATTTGTGCCATCATGACCTGAGTTTACGGGTTGTGACATCTACTATTCCAAAAATGGCCAGTTATACAGAAAAGTGTTAAAGCCTAATTCTACCTTAAAACTCAACCATAACATTCATAAAACTTATAAAATATATTATCTAACCGATCTAAGTCTAAAGGAAGTAAATTGAAACCTACCTTAGGTCAAACTGAAAACATAAACTGTGACTCGAGAGCTTTCCCTTTTTGTAGTGCCTCGGATTGCTGCCACGCTATCACAAACATAATCTATATGTCAATTTGGGACAAAGGATACCCATATCTATGATTTAAAATTTGGGCAAAAAATCAGGTAAAAAAATTAATCCTCATGGCCATCAAAGAAAAAAAAATTAAAAATTGCAATTATATTCCCAATAGGGTCATAAATCCATGTCCAAAATTTGGGCAAGACGGGAAACAATTTGGGGCCCAGAACAACCCCAAAAGGTCACTATGATCAAAGGAGTTTTCAAGAATTTAACGACAAATTCTACGGAATTTAAGAGGTGAAACACGTGAAAAATAACGACAAAACATGGTGAAATCATTAGGGACATACCAGGAAGAATGGTGGATAAAGAATTCTCCAAAATATTTTTCTAAGCTCAAAGTGATCAACAAATTTGTGAAAAACTTAGCTGAAATAAAGATGGAGCAATATATACTACCAGGGGTCCCTTCATCGTGATTGCGGGGACCCCATCGAGATTGCGAGACCATACCCAGCTAGACCATCACCATTGCAATGGTATCCTCACGAACACGAAGAAGGACCGCGACCAGGTCACAACTGACCCTTTATTGCGAATGAAAAAGACCTTCGTGAATGTGATGATTAAATCTCAAACATTTGAAAACACGATGGCCTCCTCACATACGCGAAGAAGGAACTGTGGATGCACTAGCAACTGGAATAAACCAACTTCAACACCAACTTTACAAACACCAGGATTGACCCTCGTGATTCATTCAGAATCCCGTGAACACAAACTAAACATGCTACCCAACTAGAAGTGACATTTTGGAGTCAACGAAATCAATGAAATAACCAACTGAGGTCGTCTTGATGAAATATTGATCAAAATCAACACTTTTCTAGTTTAACATAAAAGTTACCCAAGTACTCAAAATGAGTACGGAAGCCTCGGGACCCGAAAAAAAGGTCTTACTAGCCCAAAATCCACGTTGTGGAGTTGACAACACTGATGGAATTCTTATCCAAGCTCATTTACTCTGAATGTTGACAAAAGTCAAACATTTCAACTTAAAGAGTTCAAAAATAGGGAAACTCTTCTAAAATCCAACTAAACACCACAGGAAGCGTTCCACCCATTCTAGCAAGTCACGTAAGTATTGTAGAAGCTACAAGAAGGGTCAAAATGGTAAAAATACACAAAATGAGAAAATAACCACATATATCAACTCTTAAAGGACTTTCATCCTCAAAAGTTAGAGAAAAGAAGGTTCCAGAAGGCTCAAAAAGCTGAGGATATTTGATCCGTATGTCGAGCTCGGTCTCCCAAGTAGCCTTCTCAACTGAAAAATGCCTCCACTGAACCTTAATTGATGGAATCTCTCTAGACCTCAACTTTCTAATATGCTTTTAAAAAATAGCAATAGGATCCTCCCCAAAAGCTAAAGTCTTGTCTAACTTAACCGAATCCAACAGAAGCACGTGAGACTGATCCAAAACATACCTCCTCAACACAGAAATATAAAAAATAGGGTGAACATGCAAAAGACCTTGAGTCAAAGCTAACTCATATGCTAAGTGCCCAATTCACACAGAATCTCGAAAGGCCCAATGAACCTAAAGCAAAGCTTGCCCTCGCTCCCAAACCTCATCTTGCACTTCATAGGCGACACACAAAGGAAGACTTTGTCAACAACCATAAACTCCAACTTAGGCACCCTCTAGTCAGCATAGCTCTTCTACCTACTCTGGTCAGTATGGAGTCTCTCCTGAATCACCTGTACTCTATTCATTGACTAACATAAGGGATCAGTTCCCTAAGGCCTAACCTCGAAGGAATCAAACTAACCCACCAGAGACCTACACCACCTACAATACAATGCTTCAAATTAAGCCATCTGGATTGTAACACCTCAGAAATTGAACCAGCTATCTAAGTATGAAACTCAGAAAATTTTCATGTTCGAGGAATGATAGGTCCAAACCATGGGCTGTGGTTTAAACCACGGGTCATGGAATGGAACCGTGATTCCCTTCGATTGATTCAAACTCTGGTTTGGGACCATAAGTTGGTTCTACGGACCGTGTTTCAAACCACGTGTCCGTCCTATCAATTCGTGGAACCAGATCAGAGAGATGACAAGTTCCCAAGGTTTCACGACTTGGTTTGACGACCCATCATCCATTCTATGGGTTCGTCCTGTTGACTCGTAGGATTTCCTTGTGCAGTCGGAATGGTTGGCAAAGAACCACGAGTTGGAACCACGGGTCATGGTTCAAATGACAAAAAGTAGAACCAACTCGTGATTCCTGAAGCCGACCCATTTTCCATTTTTTTTCATAATTAAATCCCAGGGGTATTTTAGTCATTACCCACCCTTTTAAATCCTAAATGATATCATTTTGGATACTTATAGAAGGGTTTTCACCCTCATTAGCCTAAGTCTCTTCTGATTAGCTCATTTATCTCGCAAAAAAGAAATGAAATCTCTCCAGCTCAAGGTCTCAAGATCCAAGTCCAAGTCTCCTAATCTTTTCAATTTCAAGTGGGTTTACTCCAACCAAGGTATTTGGGTATTCAACAATGAGTTCCTTTCACCCTTGTGCCCAAAACCTTAAATTTCAATTTGTGGTTTCATAAACTTTCAAATTAGGGTTCTTACCCAATCCTTATGGGTTTTGCTATAAATTACCTTCTCATGATTTTATTATGAAATTTCATTAAATTGCATGATTTTGAATGGATTTTTACATACGAGTTTCTATTTCATGAGTTGAAGGTCAATTATGGTAAATCCTACATGCATGAATTGATTTGAGAAAATTGGGAAAAATGATAGCATGATTTTCATGAATTTCAAGCAAGTGCATGCTTAGTTCCTATGTTTTATGAAAATATATGCTATTATGAAATTGAACTAAGGCCATGCAAGTTTTCAAGTTATGAGTTATTATGCAATGCAAGACACCCGATGTGCCATCAATGCTCATGAATCATTTTCTAAACCAAGATTCGTGAGTAGTATGAAGATTCAGGGTATGAACATGTTGATGAACAAGCTTGACATCTAGATATGTCACATGAATGTGAGACTTATGTTATATTTTTTGGGAGTAGTATTTAGCACCGAGCGATGAAGGTTCTAGACAACCCAAGTGCAAAACTAAGTTTCCACTATAGGATCCTTATGGACATGGTTCTAACCTTGGCCGGTTAGGACAACCTTTTTTAGTGTGGGTGAATGACACTGGACTCCATGTTGCTCAACATGGTTTATGTCGGTTAAGAGAAACTCCTACATGATTATACTTTGAATTTTAACTGTACTTCATGTTTTTATGTATTATATCCTGATAATCTTCTTATGTTATTCCTTTATGAAAAGGTTCACCTTAAGAATATTTTATCATGATCATGAATCTCTCACATACTCAGTACATCCTATAGTACTGACGCATATCTTGCGATGCATCCTTTGATGATGCAGATTCTAGTGTCCCTTCTTAGACTCGTGGCTAGAGCTCCCAGGCCACTATCTGTCATTTGTTGATGAGTCCTCTTAGATCGAGGACTAGTTATGTTTTAGTCATTGTTAGTTATTTTATTTTCTACACTTCGCGTTAGCTAGGGTCTTGTCCTAGCAACTCCTTATCTCATGAGAAGAGGCTTTTCAGACTTAGATAGCTTTGAATCTCTTTCTGGATATTGTATTCCTATTTGACTTGATTATCCATTTATGTGATTTCAGATTTATCTATTATGCTTCTTCTTATCTTTCATTATGCTTGGGAATGCTATGGCCAAGGGTTAGCTTGGGGAACTTGTGGTCCCAAGTTCTGTGTTACATCTAGGAGGTAATCTCGAGGCATGACAAACTTTGTACTAGAGTCAGGTTCAAGAGCCCAAGTATATCTGACAGACGCATCGAGTAGAGTCTCGTTCATATGTGTAAAGCATGCCACACAGATTAGAGGAAAGCTATGAGATGTCTTAGAAAACTTCACTTCTCTTATGATCATATCGTGGGATAGAGATTAACTCTAATGTTCCTCTAATCCTTACCTTGTACGTTTCAGATTATGCCTCGATGTGCTATGCCTCACCGTGCCACTCCGAATGCCACTACTCCAGTTCCATCCCCCGAGGTCACGAATGAGGAGTTTAGAAATGCCATCTATTTGCTAGCCTAGACCTTGGCCACTCAGGACAATCAACAGGCTCCTGCCATCGTCCACCCTCAAGGTGGGGTAGCAGCCTGAGTTCGTGATTTGGTTTTACACGTCGGAGTTTTTGGGTTCGAAGGCGAATGAGGATCCTCAATATTTTATTAATAAAGTAAAGAAAATCTTTTATTTGATGCAAGTGGTTGGGGTTTATCGTGTTGAGTTGACATCCTATCAACTCAAGGATATGGCTCATATCTGGTTCGCGCAATGTAAGAAAGCTAGAGCTAAGGACGAGGTCCCTATGAGTTGAGAGTGTTTCGAGAGAGCCTTCCTTGACCGGTTCTTTCCCTGAGAGTTGAGGCAAGCAAATACTAAGTAGTTTGTGAACTTGACAAAGGGGTCTATGATTGTTCAGGAGTACAATTTTAAGTTCACTCAGTTGTCTAGATATGCCACCTCTATGGTAGCAGACCCGCATGATCAGATGAGCAAGTTTATCTATGGGTTTCAGATTTGGTGAAAAATGACTGTAGGTCTGCTATGCTATTGAGTGATATGAATATTTCAAAACTCATGACCTATGCTCACCAGATCGAGGGAGATAGACTTAGGGAGATGGCTAGGGAGAACATAGATCCAAAGGATCGGGTTTTGGTCATCAAAGGTCCGGTTGCGGACATCGCTCCTCATTCCAGAAGAAGTCATCAGGACCCATTCATTATTATGCTAGTGCTCCTACCCATTCCCAGAGGTCTCATCATGATCAGACTAGTAGATTTTCTGGTTCCTATTCACAATCCTAGGGGAGTGTTGCTAAGGGATCTTCCAACCTCATTTGAAGTAAGTGTGGGTAGCCTCACCCGGGAGAGTGTCATTTGGGCACAAGTGCATGCTATGGGTGTATATTTTGGGAATATGATTAGAGATTACCCTTCAGCTAATAAAAGGCAGAGAGGTGGTAGGGCTCAGTCTGCTCCAGCAGCCCTAGGAGGTCAACCAACCCAGCAGGGCACTACTTCTAGTTCTGGTGGTCAGCGCCAGAACTGTCTTTATGCTATGTCCTCTCATCAGGATCAGAAGGGTTCCCCAGATGTTGTTACTGGTATGTTGAAAGTCTTCTCTTTTGATGTGTATGCTTTATTGGAACAAGGTGCCTCCTTGGCTCCTTATCTTTTGTGACCTCTTATATAGCATGCAAATTCGAAGTATGTCCTGAATTGCTTTTAGAACCCTTTTGTGTTTCTACTCATATTGGTGAGTTAGTCTTAGCCAAAAGAATCTACCTAAATTGCTCTATCTCAGTCCTTCATAGAGTCACTTCAGTGGATTTAGTAGAGTTGGAGATGACTGATTTTGATGTTATTCTTGGTATGGATTGGTTGCATACTTGTTATGCTTCTATTGATTGTCGTACTCGGGTTGTCAGTTTCAAGTTCCCAAATTAACCCATCTTAGAATTGCAAAGTAGTCCCCCATCCTCGAAAGGTCATTTCATATCTTATCTTAAGGCTAGGAAGATAATTTCTAAAGGGTGTGTTTATCATATAGTTCAGGTTATGGATATGTGATAACGCCCAAACTACACCTCGAATTAACGAAGCGTAAGCGGTCGTAGTCAAATATAGAACCCAACTAGGTTGGGGTCGAATCCCACAGAGAATATGGTGAGAATTAAGTCTTTAGTGAATTAAGTGACTAGTCTTCAATAGTTTCCGGTAAATAAAGGGGGGGTTTTGTGTAAACAATGCGTAAACAAAACGAACAATTAACGTATGAATGATAATCAATAGGAGAGATAACTAGGGAAGTGTTTACCATGGCGTTGGTAACAATGTCGATCCTAAGCTTAGCCGGGTTCTTTCTATATGCGTGTCACGATGTGATTGAAGTAATGGTATCGTCTAAACGTTTCTCAACCAAATAGACGAATTTCCTTTTCTCTTCTCTCGATCTCAAAAAGGTGTGCTTTTAGATTTCAATCCTAAACATCAAGTAGATTAATCTAGTTACAGCATTAATCATTAGACGAGAGTTAGTAGTCTCGAATCCTTGTTGTTAATCAAGTTTCCCGGTTTTAATCTCTTTACTCAAGCAAATTAAACCTAGGCATGTTCTAATGTTTGCAACCACTAGAAAACGTTAAATAACGAATGATTAAAAACGTGACAACATACATATTGAACCCGTCGCTACCCGGAATCTATGTCGCTACTTTAGCCATGGCTCCCACTACCCTAGTTGTGGGAGGTTTAGTTACTCATGCTTGTAGAAGAACAAAAGAAAGCAATATTCATAATAAAGAAAAGAGATCCTTACAATGTATTGAAAACAATCTTTAATTAATCCAAGAGCAAGAACAACAAAATCCCAAGAACGATTCAAGAACACGAATTCAAGAAGTAGAAAACGTGTTTCTTGCTCTCCAAGTCGACTAAAACTCCTAAAATTATTTAGTAACGTGTGTAAAAACTATTGGAAAGGTAATATGTAAAATAAACCTAACATAGGGTATTTATAGGAGTCTAGGAAACCAATCCCAAAAACGTCCGGATTCCGCGTAGCGGACTGCCTAAGTGTGACGGCTAGGGTGACGGACCGTCACTGGCTTGACAGACCGTCGCCTGGACCGTCGCCACTAGGCAGTGGACTGCCTCAACTGCTGCCTTGGTGTGACGGTTTGGGTGACGGACCGTCACACCCTTGACGGACTGTCACCTGAACCGTCACTCTTATCCAGAATGCTCTTTTTCGCGTATTTCCTTTCGTTTCCATGTTTGTCTCCATTTCCTACAAATACAACATAAAAACATCAAAAACGACGATGGTTGCTTGAAAACGTACGATTGTTCTTAGTTAAAAGGAGTCGAAAGTGCCATAAAATGGCGGCACATCAACACCCTCAACTTAAAACGTTCGCTTGTCCTCAAGCAACATAACATAAAACAATAAAACGACTCAACTAAGAACACGAACTCATGTCTCTAGCAACTCGTGGTCATTCAAAACTTATTCACTTTTAATTCAAGCTCCCTCATAGCACACAAATGTATGAAACGCTAACTTGCAAGGATCCAAACATGTCATTCCGATATGATAGAACATTCTACATACACGCGCGCAGCTATCCTAACAATCAATAGACAATACAGAAATCTTGGTGCCCTTACCACAAAGAAATCCCACACACAAGATTTGGGACTAGGTAAGCGCTCACACTCACAAACGATTTCAAATAATGCACATGCGACACCATAGGCTTGCCCTTACTATTCTATTTCAGTTCTTCAGAAAGCCGCTCAGGATCACTACAGGACTTGTTTTGGCTTGCAATGAGGCTTCAGGTGCAGGTAGGATACATTTAGGGGTTAGTGACTAAGCCCTCCTTGGAACTATTGACATCATATTACCATATAATTTTACTTTTTCCATCCTTATTCACCCTTTTTATTTCCTTGTTTCTAGCTACAGATGCGGCCTCTTTATTTTGACAATTCTTATTATTTCTTTTTCGATCTTTTTCATCCCTCTTTTTTCTTTTCTTTTCTTAGGCACACACCCGAATTTTCGTTCTATTCACAACCAATTTCCTCCATCCTCTTTTTCTTATCATTAACCTCTATAGTAGCTAACCTCAACTTAGGCTGATTACCTGGGTTGAGGTGCACGATGTCCAAGGAAGGACCAGGGCCAAAATAGGGATTCCAAGTTAAACAGGAATGGTGACAGGTTATTGAAAGAACAAGGTCAATTTTGGCTCAAACAGGGATCAAAAAGGGATTATTTATATTTGGACGGTCTTTTAGGTTAAGTGGACTGCATACAAAAAGGTCCTGTGATCCTTTCCTAAGCAACCAAACTTCGAACTTAACAAAATAGACCGGGCAAGTTCTAGATGCATGCACAGAGTAAGAATTTATAACAATAATCTCGCACACTCTTGGCACCAAGAAACTATATCACTACCAACTATCAAACAACCGCTCGGTTTAAGCATACTTATTCTAATCATGATCACACAATGACATTCAAGGATCCAGACAGTCAATCGTTTCAACATAAGTACAAAACCAGAAAATTTTTAAAGGGGCTTACTTTTAGTCAAGAAAAACGCCATGATGCTTGCTATAGACTCTAAAAAAAACAAAAATTTGAAATAACAACCTAAACATGCCGGTTCTACTAGATACCACACCGGAGTGAAAAGAAACACGGCAACAAAAACCCTCGGTGGTGACTCACAGGTTTCCCCACGAATTAATTAGACTATAATACAACAACACTTTATGGGTTACCTCCCATACAGCGCCTGATTTAACGTCGCGGCACGACACGGGTGTCTTGATTACTCAGACTTCATCAAGATACCCCAGACTTAATGAACAACCGTATGCACAACTATATACCCTATAATAAACAAAAACAACAAACAAAAATAAAAGCGGGAAAGTATGACTAAGAGTCAAATAAACACACCGGACTTAATAAACAACCGTATTCCCCGGCAACGGCGCCACTTTTTGATAAAGCCCAAACTACACCTCGAATTAACAAAGCGTAAGCGGTCGTAGTCAAATATAGAACCCAACTAGGTTGGGGTCGAATCCCACAGAGAATATGGTGAGAATTAAGTCTTTAGTGAATTAAGTGACTAGTCGTCAATAGTTTCCGGTAAATAAAGGGGGGGGGTTTTGTGTAAACAATGCGTAAACAAAACGAACAATTAACGTATGAATGATAATCAATAGGAGAGATAACTAGGGAAGTGTTTACCATGGCGTTGGTAACAATGTCGATCCTAAGCTTAGCCGGGTTCTTTCTATATGCGTGTCACGATGTGATTGAAGCAATGGTATCGTCTAAACGTCTCTCGACCAAATAGACGAATTTCCTTTTCTCTTCTCTCGATCTCAAAAAGGTGTGCTTTTAGATTTCAATCCTAAACATCAAGTAGATTAATCTAGTTACAGCATCAATCATTAGACGAGAGTTAGTAGTCTCGAATCCTTGTTGTTAATCAAGTTTCCCGGTTTTAATCTCTTTACTCAAGCAAATTAAACCTAGGCATGTTCTAATGTTTGCAACCACTAGAAAACGTTAAATAACGAATGATTAACAACGTGACAACATATATTGAACCCGTCGCTACCCGGAATCTATATCGCTACTTTAGCCATGGCTCCAACAACCCTAGTTGTGGGAGGTTTAGTTACTCATGCTTGTAGAAGAACAAAAGAAAGCAATATTCATAATAAAGAAAAGAGATCCTTACAATGTATTGAAAACAATCTTTAATTAATCCAAGAACAAGAACAACAAAATCCCAAGAACGATTCAAGAACACGAATTCAAGAAGTAGAAAACGTGTTTCTTGCTCTCCAAGTCGACTAAAACTCCTAAAATTATTTAGTAACGTGTGTAAAAACTATTGGAAAGGTAATATGTAAAATAAACCTAACATAGGGTATTTATAGGAGTCTAGGAAACCAATCCCAAAAACGTCCGGATTCCGCGTAGCGGACTGCCTAAGTGTGACGGCCAGGGTGACGGACCATCACTGGCTTGACAGACCGTCGCCTGGACCATCGCCACTAGGCAGTGGATTGCCTCAACTGCTGCCTTGGTGTGACGGTTTGGGTGACGGACCGTCACACCCTTGACGGACCGTCACCTGAACCGTCACTCTTATCCAGAATGCTCTTTTTCGCGTATTTCCTTTCGTTTCCATGTTTGTCTCCATTTCCTACAAATACAACATAAAAACATCAAAAATGACGACGGTTGCTTGAAAACGTATGATTGTTCTTAGTTAAAAGGAGTTGAAAGTGCCGTAAAATGGCGGCACATCAATATGGAGTCTGAAACCCCATCCCTTAAGTCTGTTCCCATTGTGAATGAATTACCAGAAGTTTTCCCCGAGGATTTACTTGGAGACTCTCCCGAGCGGGAAATCGACTTTGGGATAGATATTCCAGACACAAATCCTATATCTATCCCTCCCTATAGAATGGCCCCTGCAGAACTTAAGGAGTTAAAGGATCAGTTGAAGGATCTTCTTGATAATGGTTTCATCAGGCCTAGAATTTCTCCATGGGGTGCTCCCATCTTATTCGTGTGAAAGAAAGATAGTTCCCTCAGAATGTGTATTGACTACCGTCAGTTAAACAATGTCACAATCAAGAATAAGTATCCCATTCCTAGGATTGGGGACTTGTTCGATCAGCTTCAGGGTGCTAGTTTCTTCTCAAAGATTGACCTTAGATCCGGTTATCATCAACTTTGTGTTAGAGAGTGTGATATTCTGAAGACATCCTTCAGGACTCGGTATGGTCATTATGAATTTATTGTGATGTCTTTTGGTCTAAAAAATGCTCCTGCATCTTGTATAGATTTGATGAATCATGTGTTCAACCAGTATCTAGATATGTTTGTGATTGTTTCATTGATGATATCCTCATCTACTCTCGGAGTGAGGAGGAGCATGCGGACCATTTGAGATTTGTGTTGCAAACTCTCAAGGACTGACAATTATTTGCTAAGTTTAGCAAGTGTGAGTTTTGGATGCAGTCTGTTGCTTTTCTGGGTCATATTGTAACTAAAGATGGCATTCAGGTTGATTCTCAAAAGATAGAGGCAATGAAGAACTGGCCTAGACACACCTCCCCATATGATTTTAGAAGCTTTTTGGGTTTGGCTAGTTACTACAGGATGTTTGTGGAAGGATTTTCTTCCATTACTGCCCCATTGACCCGAATAACTCATAAGAAGGTAAAATTTTATTGGTCTGATTTATGTAAGAAGAACTTTCAAGAATTGAAGACTAGATTGACCACAACTCTAGTGTTAGCTCTACCCGAGGGCCTAGATGATTTTGTTGTGTATTATGATGCATCTAGGATTGGTTTGGTTTGTGTTTTGATGCAGCATGGTAAAGTTATTACTTATGCTTAGAGACAGCATAAGACTCATGAGAATAACTACCGTACTCGTGATCTTGAGTTAGCAATCGTGGTCTTTGCTTTGAAGATTTGGAGACATTACTTGTATGGGGTGCATGTGGATGTATTCACTGATCATAAGAGTCTTCAGTATGTGTTCACTCAGAAGGAATTGAATTTGTGACAAAGGAGATGTCTTGAGATTCTTATGGATTATGACATGAGTGTGCTTTACCATCTGGGTAAGGCTAATGTTGTAGCGGATGCACTTAGTAGATTGTCGATGGGTAGTATGTCTTCAGCCGAAGAAGGAAAGAAGGAACTGGCTAAGACGGTTCATAGGGTAGCTTGGTTGGGAGTTCACCTTATGGACTCGACAGAAGGTGGTGTTATTGTTCAAAATGGTTTCGAATCATCCTTGGTAGAAGAAGTAAAGGCAAAGCAAGACAGTGATCCCATTTTACTTCAGCTTAAGGGTGCAGTCCATCAGCAAAGGGTTGCGGTGTTCTCCTGAGAGGGAGATGGTGTACTTCGTTATCAGGTTCGACTACGTATGCCACATGTAGATGGGTTGCGCCAGCAGCTTTTGACTGAGGCTCATAGTTCCATATAATCCATTCACCCCGGTGCCAACAAAATATACCGTGATCTATGGGAAGTCTATTGGTTGAATGGTCTTAGACAACTTTGAGTCTCTTTTTGGATTTTGTATTCCTATTTGACCTGATTATCCATTTATGTGATTCCGGAATGATCTATTATGCTTCCACTTATCTTTCATTATGCTTGGGAAGCTATGACCAAGGGTTAGCTTGGGTCACTTGTTGTCCCAAGGCTCGTGTTACGTCTAGGGGGTAACCTCGGGGCATGACATGGATGCTGAAATAGTAGCTATTATTATACGCAAACTCTTTCAAGCCCAAGAACTAGTCCCATTGACCTTCAAAATAAATAACACAAGCCAGCAATATATCCTACAAAACTTGAATAGTACACTTCAACTAACCATTAGTCTGCGGGTGAAAAGTTGTGCTAAGCTCAACTCGGATTCCCAACTCTCTCTAAATTGACCTCAAAGAACATCAACTAACTGAGTACCACAGTCAGAATTGATTTAAATAGGCACCCCATGCAAATGTACAACCTCACAAATATAGATATGAGCCAACCAACCTTGTAAATTGTACAA
Source organism: Jaltomata sinuosa (assembly GCA_003996215.1). Classification (NCBI taxonomy): domain Eukaryota; kingdom Viridiplantae; phylum Streptophyta; class Magnoliopsida; order Solanales; family Solanaceae; genus Jaltomata; species Jaltomata sinuosa. Next base: position 38,082 of record QJPP01004310.1, read on the forward strand.
AGTCTGAACCAGCCGAAAGATAGCAAACTTGGTCAACCTAACCATGATGACCCAATTAGCATTAAATCTCCAAAAAGTACATGGAAAGCCTACAACAAAGTCTAGATCTATGCCCTCGCACTTCCACTCAGGAATGGGTAGCCTCTGGGTTAAACTACATGGCCTCTGGTGCTATTAATGCACCTAGTGATAGTTCAAGAACCTATACACAAAATTTGAGATATCCCACTTCATCCCACACCAACAATAGTATTCGCTGCCCCCTGATGAATGAAATATCTAGAACAATGTGCCACCTCCATAATCAACCTCACGAAGTATCTAACTCTAGGAACACAGATACGTCCCTCAATCCTTATAACTACCTCTGAATATAAGGTTGCCTTCCTAGCCTTGTCGCTCAACACTTTATCTCGAATCATAGTAAACTTCACATCATCAAATTGACTTGCCTGAATCTCTCCCAACAATGAAAACCTAGCCTTAACACAAGCAAGAATCCTCGCAGGCTCGAAAATATCAAGTCTAACCAATGTGTTGGCTAAGTACTGGATGTCCAAAGTCAAAGGTTCCTCCTCAACCGCTAGGAATGCCAAACTCCCCATATACACTCACTGCCTTCTGGCTCAAGGCATTTACCACCACTTCTTGCCTTGCTCGTGTATAGAGAATCAAAATGTCATAGTCCTTCAATAACTCCGACCTCCTACATGTCTCAAATTAAGGTCCTTCTAGATGAAAACATACTGAAGACTTCGATAGTCAATGAAGATCTCACAATGAACATTATACAAATAGTGCCTCCAAATCTTCAATGCAAAGACTACCATTGGTAACTCTAAGTCATGAGTGGGGTTGTTGTTCTCATGAACCTTCAGCTGTGAAGAAGGATATGCAATGACTCGACCCTACTACAAAACCAGAAACCCACTCAATTCTAGAAGCGTCACAATATATGGTAAATCCCTACCACTCAACGAGAAAAGTAAGACTCAGAGCTGAAGTCAATAAGGCCTTGAGTTTCAGAGAGCTCGTTGTGCATTCATCGAACCACTGGAAAGGAATATTCTTCTGAATCAATTTAATCAAAGGTGATGCTATAGAAGAAATACCCTCCACAAACGATCTTTACGAACCTACCAATCCCATGAAACTGTGAACCTCAACAGGAGAAGTAGGCCTAGCCCAATAGCAAATTGCCTCAATCTTCACTGGATCCACCATAATCCCATCCTTTGACACCATATGCTCCAAGAATCTAATGGACTCAAGCCAAAAATCACACTTAGGGTCTATTTGGAAAGCCACCTGGTAATTGGAATTGGTGTAATTACTAGGGTAGTAATTACCATCCTAGTAATTACAATGACCTATTTGGTTGACACAATGTAATTATAGTGTAATTACAAGTGTACTATTTGGTTGCACAAGTGTAATCACATGATTATATTTAAATATAAAAATAAAAGCTAATTACCAAAAAACTAGAAATTTATACTAAACAAATACGGGCCTTTATAAATGATATAAAAATTAAATAGTTAAGATATATATATATATATATATATATATATATAATCTTTTGAAATATATTAATTAATAAACATATATTCTTAACTAATTTTATAAAAAAATAATTGATTTATATTTTTTAAATTAGTATATTTTAATTAAATTAATCATAATCATAAAAACTTAAAGTACATGAATTTTAAGAACATCATGAAATGCATGTTTAACAAAAAGATTAATATTATAAATATAATATCATAAAATTTTTAAAACATTTGACAAAAAAATAATCTATCAACTTTAACTAAAAAATGAATACCTTACAATGTGAATTATCTAGTCAATACTAGTAAAATAAATAAATTAGAACTAAAAATATATCATATGCTAAAAATTCAGAACAAAAAAGTTAACATAATACTCTTATGTCAAATTTCAGTATAATGTAGCTAAATATGATTCAAAAGAAAATGAAAACCTAAGTCTATAACCTTATTCTACAATGAATTCTACTTTAATTTAAAAATTAGAATACTAACTAAATTATGCGAAATTAAAAAAATAAACATAAAATAGATAATACAAACAATTGCATGGAATCAAAAGAAGTAAAGGTTTGTAAATAAGAAGGAAATTAAATATAAATAATATTAAATAAAAAATATATTTTTTAAAATTATTAGAATAATAAAAATAAAAAATAATTTAAAATAATAGAAATAAAAAATAAACTAAAATGAAAAAATAAAAATAAAAATAAAAAGACAAAATTAGAAAGTAAACAGCTTGTAATTACATCATGTAATTAGCAGCAATGCAAAGCTCCCCCCTATGAATTGGAGAGTGTAATTACCCCCTGCCAATTACACAAAATTACCTACCGACCAAGTAATTACCTGGCCAACCAAACATGTCAAACTGTGTAATTACACCAATTACACCAAATTCAATTCCCATGGTGGCTTTCCAAATAGTCCCTTAGTGAATTTGGCGTACAACTGTTGATCTTGTAATGTTTGAAGCACAACTCTAAGATATTGCTCATGCTTCTCCTTACTCCCCGAGTAAGCCAAAATGTCATTGATGAACACTATAACAAAGTAATCCAAATAGGCCCTGAACACACGGTTCATAAGCTCTATGAACGTTATTGGGGCACTAGTAAAATAAAAAGACATGACTAGGAACTCATAATAGTTGTATCATGTCCTAAAGGGATTTGTTGGAATGTCCGTTTCCCTGATCCTTAATTTATGATAACTCGTTCTCAAATCTATCTTAGAAAATATTGCCTCACCCTGAACCTGATCGAATAGATTATCAATACGCGACATCATATTCATGTTATTAATGGTTACTTTATTCAACATCCTATAGTAAATATACATACACAAGGAACCATCCTTTTTCTTCATGAACAGAATAGGAGCACCCCACGAAGACACACTAGGCCTACTAAAAGCATTACTCAGAATATCCTAAAGTTGCTCCTTAAGCACTCTCAACTCGGCAGGTGCCATCTGATATGGCAAAAGAATAATGGGCTGAGTACCACGCTCAACATCAATACCAAAGTCAATATCACGATTAGGAGGAAGACCCGGTAAGTCACTAGAAAACACATCAGAAGGCTCGTAAGCCACAGGAATTGACTCTAGCAAAGAAGTGTCTGCACTAGTATCATGGACATAAGCAAGGTGACCAAAAAACACCTTCCCTACCAACTGATGCACTCTCAAAAATTAAATAACTCCCTTAGGTACGTGTCAGTTCGTACCCTTCCCAACATTAGGAGGGAAACTAGGCATACACACAGTAAATATCTTAGAAAAATGATCCAGGACTGCATGATATGGAGATAGCCAATACATTCCTAGAATCACATCAAAATCTAACATGTCCAAGATAATCAAGTCTACCCATGTGTCATACCCTGAGATAGTTACCACGCAAGTCCGATACACAAGATCCACTACTAATGCATCCCTTACAGGAGTAGCTACACATATAGGCATTGGTAATAACTCACAAACAGACTCTAGACGAGTAGCATAATAAGCAGACGCATATGAGAATGTAGACCCCAAATTAAGTAATGTAGAACCTAATAGATGACAAATAAAGATCGTACCTATGATGATAGCTTTTGAATCCTCATCCTCTAGCTATCCCAAAAAAGTATACACGTGGCTCCGACTTCCATGACCACCGAATCTACCTGGTTGAGAAGTACCTCATGCACCTTGGGGACCACCTCTACTACCCTACGCATCACCTCTGGCTGGTGTCACTGGAGCCTTCGAGGCCTAAACTTACTGACCCTGCTGCCTACTCTACCTGTGTCATGCCCTGATGCTATCCCTTGGGAATAACACGGGACCCGAGACAACGATTGTCCCAAATTAACCCTTGGTCATAACATAACTCAGGCATATCAATTAAGCATAACGGAAGCATAATAAAACTAGATGACTCAATCCATAAGATAAAATCAAGACGAACATAATTCAAAGAAGACCCGAATATTATCTATGTCTGAAAAGCCTCTACACATGATATAAGGAGTTACTAGGACAAGACCCTAGCTAACTCAAGGTACGGAAGTAAAAAACCAAAACTAGCTAGAATTATAACTAGCCCTCGAATAATGAGGACTCACCAACACTGATTGGAAATACCCTGAGGGAACCTGAATCTGCATCATCAAGAGGATGCATCGCAAAATATGCGTTAGTACTATAGGATGTACCGAGTATGTGAGATATGCATTATTATGATAAAGACATACTTAAAACATGCTTTAAATGAGTTCGTACATATAAAGAAATAGTACAAGTAAATATCAAGGTATAAGGCATAAAACATAAAATAAAGTCAAGATTAAAAGTAGAGCATCATGTAACTTATTAGCTTAAAAATAAACATGTGGGAGTTTCTCTCCACCTTAACCCCTTTCTTTCTCTTCTCTTTCTCTCAGTGCAACCAAACAGACCCCTTCTCTAACCTTCTTCTTTGTTCAAACACCCCAAAAACCCTAGCCTCCTCCATTTCTCTCATGCATCGTCTCTCCTTGTTATACGAAGAAATGCGCTTCATACAATACCTCAACATTACCAGTATGCCCCCATTCTTCACCCCTTTCGTCATTCTCACAAATGACATCCTCAGCCCTAACAGCCTTCAAACGTTGCTCACAACTTCATCCTCTCACAACCCCCGTTAAAATTCCTATTATCTATTTATTTACCTCTCTTAAGGGTGCGCTGGTACATCCAGAAGCTTCTAGAAGACACCATGTGTCACCCCTCTCCGCTAAATGCGTGAAAAACTTGTACAACTTCGTACAAGTTTGTTGATGTGAACGTTGCTCAAGATGAGGAATTTGAATTCCTTAGAAAACTCCCTAAAAAGCCCTTTGTTTTTCTCTCCTTTATTTACCCTGATTTCTCCTATAAGCCCCCCCAGCTGCATGTTAACAAGCTAATTTTGGGGAAATATTGGGGGTTCTGGAGAATCGATTCTCTAACCTCACGAAACCGGTCAGCTAGCTTGGAAAATAAATACTAAAAATTCGAGTTCTAACGAGTTTGCTACTAATACGGTGGTGGTGAGACTTTTCGGTGAGGTTAAAGGTTACAAGTTGCTGCCCAAAAAATGTATACCCCTCACCATCTTCTCTTTACCATTTTCTTTTCCTTTTTACATTATGTAATGTTCAAGTCGAGTAAATCTGGGTTTCTGGTCTTGTTTGTTAGTTTAAGGATATGTGTTTTGATTTTAGAGTGTCGTTATGGTAAGTTTGAGTAGTGATTTCATTTAGAAACATCATGGTCTCCACTGGCTGTGTTTGATTTGTTAGAACAGTAGATATAAGTGCAAATTTGTGAAAATTTGTAGTCAAATTTATTGCTAAATGATGTGAATGCTATGATGTAAAACCTGTCCTATTTTGTTCATGAAATGTTTGGTTTTTCTCTTGTTTTTTCCCCAACCCCTTTACCATGGTCATGCCCCCATTTTGCCGATTGATTCTGCCTAGTGTTATCCTCTCATGTTCAGGTTAACCTGGAACACTGATTTCTCTTAGTAAATCTCATGGTTTTTTACTAACTTTGTTCGACCTATGTGATATCTAAATGAGTATGAATCTGTTGTTGGAATTTAGAATTTGTTTGGTTCGTTAATAGACACTTGACCCTCTCATGTTTACCGGTAGTTTCTTTGGTGTTACTCTTGTCCTGTTTTCTTCTTTCCCTTTACTGTTTCTTGCTATGTGTGATATCAACCTGTGTACATGAATTACTAAGTGTTATTTTCTCATGTTTAGGGTGATGTTTAGGTGAACTTTGAGTACTGATTTTCCATAGTTCCACTGGTTTTGTTTAAACTGTATGACATGTAAATACTATGAGCATGGATTTTATACTTGTTTACTGATATAAGAATGCTCAATCCCTTCCTGTTTCCCCTATTTCCCTCAACTTGTCATTGATTCTACTTTCCTCTTCCCCTTTCCCTTCACTCTCTTGCCTATATTAAAATGATCTTATGTATATGAATTTGTTCAGCTCCAATGTTGCTATCTTATGCTTGGATTGATATTTGTAATGAGTTTTAGCAAATTTGTACTTTCAAAATCTCATGATCTTATTGGTTTTGTGTTTTGTGACATGAAACTGTTATAGATTTTGAACTTGCCATTAGGATGGTTACTGTTGTCCAACTTTTTCCCCTTTTCCCTTGATTTCTCTATCTTCCACCCTGCTCCCTTCCCCTTTTCTTTACTAGTCTAATCATGTTAAAAATGACTGTGTGAGCTTCTGAAATCATGGTCTAGAATCTGTCTATGTCTGGTTTAAAATTGTGAAGCCTATGTTGTTATGAATTTTAGGAGCTAGAGGTGAAGAATATCCCCTCACGATATGTTCCTTACCTCTGTAAGTTCCTCTGTTTCATCTTTTAATATACTGTCTTCACTGTTTATGTTGATAAATCATGTTAGAAATAGCCTTGATCTCTACCATGATAATAATCTTCTCCCCATACACCATCCCTGGTTCTTATTTGCAGTTATGCTAGTGACTAATGTTCAAAACCTATCCAGCCTGTTTGACTTGTCTATTTGTCAATATGTGATGTCTAGACTAGGTTCTTTAGCATAGTCTTTCCTGCTTTCAATGACTTGTGATAAAATTGTTCAAAATGTCCCATTTTGTGATTAAAAATCTGCATTTAGTATGTTAAATGTTTAATGTTTGAATGTTAACAATAATTAAGTGTATTGAGTTATTTGGAGATGACTTGTGTCTTTGTGATATTATTTCTATTCAAATTTGTGCATTTGAGTACACATGCTCTATTTAAATCTATCCCTCTACTCCTTTTGATTTTTGGAAATGTATGAGTTCAAAAAGAATGATCTTTGTGGATATTTATAAGTAGGAAATGTGTGGTCTTATTAGTATAACCCTTACGTGATAAATTTGTAACTTTGTATCTTGTTTCACATGCTTTAATTGTGTATGAGATTTGTGAATAATGAGAATTAACTGTTAGGAAATGTGCTTTGTTTAAGTATGAAATTTTATTGTTCTTGCTCAAATTGTTTGGACATATACTGATTTTTATTTGTTTTTACTCCTCTTTGGGCACATAAAATTGGTGGAGTCCAATTGGACTCCCAACACTCCCCCTTTGCATTTCTTCAGTTGGGCCTAGCCCAACAACTATTCGGACGAGCTTGTTCAAAGCCCAAAAAGGCCGAGTCTTGTGAGACAAAGAGGAAGCAGTAGCAACAGAAGGAAAATGGGCCAAGCCCAAGCACATATCGGCAGAAAAAAGTCCAAAATGGACTAAATAAATGAAATTGGGAAAAAGCCCATAACATTCGGCAGCAGCAATAGCCCAAAGTGCTGAAAAATCGACAAAATGGACTATGTCCAAAGTGAAAATGGCGGTGGGCCTAAAGAGGGCCCACACACTAGAATTAGGACATGATTAGTTTAATAGTCCTTAACTTCTTATGTTATATGTCTTTAATTTTTAATCAGTATTAATTATATATTTGGACTGACTTTATAAAACTTAGTCGAATTATTCCCAAACGAGGTTAACATTACTGTTTAAATATTTTCTTTATACTAATCAATGTTCTTTATATCTTTCAATTGTTCGTAACCTTTTTTCAATCATTTCTTTCATGTATAAAACAAATCTTTCATATACTGTCTTTACAAAATCAACTCTTTCTAAAAACAACAAGATGTTTTTTATAAACAAAACCAATCCCGTTTTCAAAAGTTAGTTTTTCAAACAAGACCGGGCAACCGAGAGTTAGCAGATACTCTTAGTGCCTTAACACCCTTCCAAGAGTATTAACTTGAACCCTTACCCTTAATCTCTTAATTTTTAAAGTCTTTATCTGTTTTGGATTTTAAAAATTCTTATAAGTTTTTCTTGGTTTTTACTTTATAAAAACTAAGTGGCGACTCTTGCTTTTTATTGAGAACGTTTTGGAACTTTAACTAGATTTTTGAAATGAACTTTTCAATAAATAAAGCTATGTTTTTCCGTCCTTACCTCAAAAAGGATCAAAACAGAAATGGCAACTACGCTAGGGATAATTCAACTAGGTTCTAACCTTACTGTTTGAAACTAACTTGTTTGACTAACTATTCGGAAATTGTAACTTTATTGCTTTTCTTAATTGTTTACTTTTTCCGCAATTATAAACTGTTCATGGAATTTTCTGCCTCTTTTGGCCAAGCATTAGAATGCATTAGGGGTAAAAAGGCGATTACGCAAATCTTTGCGGTAGTTCTTGACAAAACACATAATTTTCAAAACAGACGAGTGAAGTAGTTGAACCGCGGTCTGTTAACGGTCACTTGTTGTTTCAAGCTTGGGTTGTCCGCCCGGGTTCCCGGTCAATTTCGAAGCCTATTCTAAAAACTCAAGATAGAGAGAAACCAAATCCAGAAAATAGGCATTAGCTTAGGATGTCTTAATATCCAAGGGATATTAAGTACATTAGTAAACCACCAAAACATGTCAACGGATTTCTGACCCTAGGACATAGCATCCAACTACGTGTTATTTGAAAGACGTATGTGTTATAACCGGACTATTGTTCTGGGGTGGGGCCTAACAGGTTATTCTGTTTTTTAGGATGTCAAAATTCCTCAAGTTTGACATGGTAAAAGAGGCGCCTCTCTTCCTCCGAATGTGGTGGATGAATTTGGGTCCTAACCATCAGGGGACAATCCATCAGTATATGGGACATTTGCTGTCTTTATTAGATATGGAGGCCTGGCCAGCATTGATCGAGGTTTTAACGAGCTATTAGGACAACAAGAAAATGGTGTTCCAATTCGGAATGATGGAAATGACCCCAACGATAGAAGAACTCAGGGATTGCCTAGAGACCGCGAGTACAGTCAATGAAACGAGATTAAGGCCTCAACAAGGCATCTTAATACCGAATAAACCCACCCCAACTCAGACTGCAAAATATCTCCACTTGCAAGAGAATCAATGCCCGTGGATAAGGGGTCCAAGTATCTCCTTTCAAGAACTCTACAACCATTTTGCCACTAGGGAAGGGTTCTTTTAGTACCAAGGCAAATTCTACACGTTTCAAGAGTAGGACAAGACCCGAGCCTTGGTGTTCGCTAGTGCTCTTTTAGGAATCATGGTATTTTCTCTAAATGAACAACTCCGCATCAACACACGGATAATGATGGTGGCCCATACCATGTTTCATGGCCTGACAGAAGGAACCACCGTCAGCTATTTTCCTCTAGTACCTGTCATCGTTACTTCCAAGGGTGCAACCTACTCCTACAATACTTGTGCACATCCTCCAGTCCCCATTTACAAATAAAAACCAAAACCAACTTGATGTTGTAGTAACTAACAAGCTTACTGGAAAAAAACAGAATTGCTTGTGAACCAATTCAAGCATAACAAAAACAAATCTCATTTCAAATAAAGCATGATTAAGCTCAAATCTTCATCACAATTGGCCAAATAAAGCAGCATAATACAGAACCCATTTCAGCTCAAACATTTATCAAAATACAAGAGAAATAGATCAAGAACTCACTGCCATTTAAACCATTTCAAAGGATCAGTAAGTTAACAACAACTTATAGAAAATCCACAAAATGCACAATTTTTACAGAATCAAGCTTTACCCACCACCCCATTTAAAAATCATGTTCATTTCAACACCAGGAATAAAGCAGCATAATACAAAACCCATTTCAGATCAAACATTTATCAAAATACAAGAGAAATAGATCAAGCTCACTGCCATTTCAACCATTTCAAAGGGTCTGTAAGTTAACAACAACTTAGAGAAAATCCACAAAATGCACAAGCTTTACAAAATCACTTTACCTACCACCCCATTTACAGAACCCTGTTCAATTCAACACAAGGAATAAAGCAGCATAATACAGAACCCATTTCAGCTCAAACATTTATCAAAATACAGGAGAAATAGATCAAGCTCACTGCCATTTCAACCATTTCAAAGGGACTGTAAGTTAATTACAGCCTAGAGAAAATCCACAAAATGCACAAGCTTTAAAAAATCATGTTTTACCCACCACCCCATTTACAAAATCATGTTCGTTTCAACACCAGGAATAAAGCAGCATAATACAGAACCCAATTCAGCTCAAACATTTATCAAAATACAAGAGAAATTGATCAAGCTCACTGCCATTTCAACCATTTCAAAGGGTCTATAATTTAACAACAGCTTAGAGAAAATCCACAAAATGCACAAGCTTTACTAAATCAAGCTTTACCCACCACGCCATTTACAAAATCATGTTTATTTCAACACCTGGAATCAAACTAAGTTTAGTTTCAGCATGATTAAGCTCAATCAATCATTTGTGCCTTGATCAACTATTCAAATCAAGATTATGCTTCAATAAAATTTACAAAGAACCCATTCAAGCTACTAAATCAAGATTATGCTTCAACTCTCTTGAACACCCACAAACATTTATAAAAACTTTTATCAATCCTAGGAAGTGCTTTAATACTTAGAAAACCACATTTTGTGAGAAAATGTAAACTGACTCATCAAAACAAACACTTCTACTGATTCTAATGTAGTTGAAGCTAAGTAAGGATAAACGACACTGTTCACTACATTATGCGAAGGAGAAAGTCTTCCTCCACTAGCACTTCTGTTTAGAAATCATGGAACAAATTCATTGATTTATTACTAGTTATTATTTTTTTGAGTTACTTCTATATACATATTACACCTACAACCATAATTTACACCATAAACTAGACTCTATATTATCACATTCCATTTCAACATTTTACACACAAAAACAAATGCCAACAGAGCCTAAATAAATGAGATTTGTTTTTGAATGCAGAAATACATGATCTTGATTTAGTAGCTAAGCCTCCTCCAGATTCCATCTACAAGTCCAAATCAGAGTTCCAATTTAAAAGCCATGCCCCCCATCAGTTCAAAACCAACTTTTTTGAAAAAGTAATTAAGCAGTAGTCCAGGAAAGAAACCAACTTGTGAATGTTAAATATAAAGTACCTTTTCAGAAATTGAAGCATTAGCTGAACCAGAATAATTTGGTAAATTTTGCCCTTTTACAGTTTGTGCATTGTCGACATCAACAGGTGAAGGAAGATTAGATCTGGTACATCCTGATATATCTTGAACATTTAATCCAGGGTTGTTTTGCACTAATTGACTGAAAAATATCGCATTTCTTCTATCATTTCACGCATTTATTCCTTAAGAGAACTGACTTCATTGGCATGATTTTGCTTAAGCTTATTCATTTTCTCATCTTTTTTCAAAGAACTAGTTGTCACTGATCTACCATAGCATCTAAGTCGACAAGGCTGCTCCTTTCAAAAAACTGCCCTGAATGCGTCATCCGATGTTTCCCTAGAATTTTGACGATTCTGAAGTTCAGCCTATCAAAAAAAGTTCTGTAAACAACATATATAAACACAAAAGGTGCTTGGGACCAACAATTGACATCTAAAGATTCACTCAAAAAATAGCTAAAAGATACAGAACCCCCTGATCAATACCTCTATTCTTATACATTGACAATTAAATCAGCCTCCACACAAATAGTTGGTTAGAATTTTATGTACCAGTTGTTTCTTCTTAGAGTAACATTGCTCAAATTTTAAACATGACAGAGTTCACTCAACTATGTTTTAAACTATATATATCTTTTAGTTTGGTTGTGGAATTGTGAGAGAATCAAATCGGAAGCATCTGCCGGAAGTGTAACAATATATATATATATATATATATATATATATATATATATATATATATATATATATATATATATACCACACTAGCTGAACTCATAGGTAGCTTTACTGGTGGTATATTTTACCCAAACATGCAGCATAAACAAGTTAACATGGCACGATAAAATCAATTAATGGCAGCACCAGTAAAATGATGAAATTTAAATCATGACTTGCCTTTTTAAAACACACAAGTTAAATCCTCAAAAAGGAAAGTTAGAAGGAAGGGGGACAAATTCTCTAGTAACAACACTTAATCCTGCATGAATTTTCTCAATAGGCATGGTGCAGAACTGACTGTAGTTTTGGAGTAACAACTGAAAAAATAAGAACGGAGGACGGTAGCACTTAAAAGAGATCTAGCTTAAACTTTTCCCTTGCGTAAAATAGATTTCCTATATTTAATTCATGTGAGGATAATTTGATTACCTTTGTTAAGTCCTATATATTAGCACAACAGAAGTTTAGAGGATTTCCCTCGCCCTAGGTCTTGTAGTTCAAAGTACTTGATAAATGTCAGCTTTCAAAAATACTAAATTGTCTGATATTCAGACATGTCAATAGAAACCTCGCACTTGCACTAGGAAAACAGATGAAAATTAGATGATTGAGCTCATTGATTTTTGCATCTCAACTATTCTAGCTTTCAACCTTTGCTTTATGTGCTTATTTTCAACATTAGGCAGATTTGAGAACAATTGTAATCTTAGGATGAAACCTCAATAAAAGCATACCTTATGGGAAGAAAGAGATTCTAATATCTAAAGGCCTTTGAATTTTCACCAAGCCAGAATGCACAACTAATGCCACAAAATGATGATCTCAGATTATGCATGTAGCAAACATAAGGTGATGTGCTAATCATATTCTTAATCCATTTTGTCTTTCCAATTACATAAACTTTCCTCTACATTCAATTTCAGGCATGTCTATCTAGACTCGCACACAAAAGCAAGACTCCCAACAACATGGTTACTTTGCTATCTAGTTCTCAAATTTCACTCAACTTTTTAAATGTAAACACAAAAGGTGCTTGGGACCAGCAATTGACATCTAAATATTCACTCAACAAATAGCTAAAAGATACAAAAATCCCTGACCAATACCTCTATTCTTATACGTTGACAATTAAATCAGCCTCGGCATAAATAGTTTGCACGATTATTTGAGGTTTGAACAAGATAACAACTTTCTATTACGCAAGGACCAAATGGCACTCTTCTTGTCATAATTTTTAATACCCATTTTTCTAATCAACTTGGTTAGATTTAAATCGGAAGCATCTGCCAGAAGTGTAACAATATATACATATATATACCACACTAGCTGAACTCATAGGTAGCTAGACTGGTAGTATATTTTACCACAACACGCAACATAAACAAGTTAACATGGCATGATAATATCAATTAATGGAAGCACCAGTGACATTTTATTTACATTAAAAAAGAACTGATTAAAGACAGTTCACCTTTACTGGTCCTTTTTGATTCAATTTCCAGTAAATAGTCCAGCAAAGAAAAAAATTCACATTCCCTCCCCAGTAAATAGTGCATCAACTCCAATCAGGAATTGAAAAAAAATTGCCCCCTCCCCCAGCAAATATTCGAGCAAATAAAAAGAAGAAGAAGAAGAAGAAGAAGAAGAAGAATGTAGCACGAAAATGACTTACTATTACAATTTGGCTATCTGCTTGAACTTCTTTCCCCGTCTTTGTACGTGTTGCAATAAACATTTCAGACTGTGATGGTTCCTCCTTGTTTTCCTTGGTTGCACGCTATAAATTATATGAAATAAAGTTAAAACAGACACCAATACATTCTGAGAAAGTACAAAAAAATAAAAAATTCAGATTTTCACAGTGTGTCTACTAAATATTACCAATGCCAAGTGTACTCTTGCAAAACTGATAGGTCCCATTCGATGCCTCCACTTTTGTTTTTTTCTGTTTTGAGAATTTACCTTGCTCACGGCCTAAAATTCGATAAAAAGAGATGTATTAATTTATAACTCAAAAAACAAAGAATAGAAATGATGCAAATTATGTCCAAGAGTAGAAATGCACTGTTTTAGTCTCACTTGAACATTTGGATGTTTCCAATACTCGATCAACTGGTTCAATTGAACTTTAGGAATGTCATCGGGACATTTTGCTAGCATTTGGTCATCCGTAAGTTCTTTATTAAAACATTTCTCTTTAATACTTCTCTTGTGTTACCTCCAAGCATAATGAAGACCATCCATCACCCATTTCTCTCCTTCTGTTGGAATTAAGAATTTTGACTATGCAAAACAAAATATATTTAGATTGAGTTAGTAATAACAAACAATAAATATACAATCTCAAATATTAATTTTTCTTACATTGACATAGTCCCACATGCGTGTTTTATTTTCCTTTGGCACAACATGCCAACTAGTGTACATCAAGATGATAAATCTAGGATTCCTTGAAATTGTTCCTATGAAGCTGCTTAAGTTAGAAACTGTCCTGCCAGTTGGTCCAACTTCTTGTCCTTTGTAAAATATAACCTCCTCTCTTTCATCTAAATATCTTGCGTGAATATTCTTACATGTTGTTTGTCCTTGAACTTTTTTCTTCTCCGGTATCCCTAGATTGATGTAATAGTCAAGAAATAAGAAAAAAATTAAAATGAGTAATAAGCTTAAAAAGCCTAAGACATACCATTTGTACTGCAATCAATGTCCATATATTCATCTCTAGCACACCCATCCCGCCTTTTTCTTCTTGTTCTGCAAGATCATCCAATCCTTTATTATGTTCATCAACAAAAGAAGCTGGCAGATCAGTTGTTGGGTGAATATCATGTTGTTTTTCACCACCTATGTATATTTCTTATTTTTCTAAAAACTTATCAAGACTAGTGGCAGATAGGACTGACTTCCTCTTCAATTGTTTGTAGTTTTGAAGCCCTTGAATAACATGGTGTTTCTTTTCTTCTTGTGCTCTTCCAATGAAATGTGAAGTATTAACATCTATCTTTGAAGACGCTTGGAACATGAGGTTGTGCATAGGTAATTCCGTTCCTTTCTTTTGAATGGACTCTCCAATTTGAGATTGAAATAACTTCTGTGTGTTTTATCCTTTTTCTATAATCATCTGTGAAGTATTAATCTCTTTTCTTGAGGACAAATGGATCATTGTCTTGTTCCCAGGAAAGTTGCTCTTTCCTTGTTGTAGAACAGATGACTCAGGATTCTTTATTTTAAGCGCCATTGGTGCCTGTACTTTCCTAGTTTTATCATTGTGTTCATTTGCAAGTTGTTCTCTCTTAATCTTATATTGCTGGGCCAATTCCGTACTTGATCGATATTGAACATTGGAGTTCACATTCTTCATAAGATGTTGAGCTTTATTCGTATTCGGGACTTTTTTAGTTACAACTGCTGTCTGACTCATTCTTCTTACCTTCTTCTAATTTCTCTAATTTCTTCTCTTTCAGTGACTTCAACTCTGCAACAGAAATAGAAAACACATCAAATTATAATAGAAATCTAACAAGAATTGATGAATTGAAGCAATTGAACCCTATTTTTGACTCATCAATAAATTTCGCAGCAAAAATATCCTCTGCTAATTTCCCTATTGCAGCCACTTTTGTGAAGGGATTTTCAGGTTGCACACCATAAATCTTGTTAGTGCAACCATTAGGCTTTGCCATAGAGCATTTGAGTGAATTACAAGGAATAAGTTTCTAACTTGTTAAGCCACAATCAGCCCTGAGAAAGGAACCACCAAGCCACAATCCCTTCCCAGCAAAAATATAAAGATCTATGTGTAACATATATGTATAATTTCTAAGTGATCATTCAACAGTGAACAACACCTAATACAATCTAGATCGCTACCTGAAAACATGTCACGGGATTCTCAAGAATTTTACATTTCTATTTCATTATTAGTACACAAATTGAGTGTTCAACTTGAGCAGCTTGGCCACTTAACAGAGCAACTCGAGCATCTTGGCCACATACAAGCCACTTACAAGAGAAAAATTAGCAGTTTAACCACTTACAAGAGCAACCTGAGCACTTCAATGAGCAGCTTGGACAACTTGAGCAGCAAGACCAACTATTACAAGAACAACATGACCACCAAAAAGATTCTTTTTTCCTGCATAGAGAGTTTGTATTCTATATCTGCTAAATCACAATATCGGGAAAGTAGGAACTTTCATTTGCATGCCCATGTACCCAAATATGACACACTAAAATACTAGCCCATGAGACATCAAAGCATAGGTGAACAAAGAAACCTACAATCGCCAATTTCTTTACACCAAAACCCGTAGCATCAAAACTTGATTGGCCATATTTAATAATGCACTTTAATCTTCTTCTTACTCCAAGTTAGTCACCAATTTTTTCTTATAATCACTAATCTTTAGAAATCTTTAACTTGGATAGCCAATTACAAATATGCTCCGATGAATTCATACTGTCAAATCTTTCCACACAATCTTAAATAACCCAGAACTTTATTTGTCTTTAACCTTGTTCTGTCATATGCTACAGACACTTTGGACACTCAACTTGAAGTGCATTTATTGTGCATTGGTATAGGGTCTGATTTTATTTGGTAGCTAGTTTGTTCACAATTTATATTATACTGGATGTCCTTCCTTGTGGCCTAATCTGTTTACTATCTCTAAATGTTTCATTTTACCTCATATTTCCCATTTTATTTCGTGAAGCTACAGATTATATAATCTGCTCGCTTCCCCTAAGGTTAGAATACACACCTTGAAACAAACAAGTTAACCAAATACTTCACATGTTCAAGTTCTGGATTACTGAACCATGACCATACTCAGGCTTATTAGACCAAACATGAATAAACCTTGTCACTTAAACATATAAAATGTAACCAAGTCCCAAATAAAAAGAGGATAGAGAATGTATGTACTACACAAAACATTAAGACCTATGTTATCTTAACTGTCTTTAATGCTTTCAATATTGCCCTTCCCCCACTTCTTGAAAGAAAAAACAAAAAACAGGGACACCAATGACTAGATGAATATATCTATAGCACAAAATATAGTACCTCAAATACTTCCCCAGAAGTAATAGTTAATTTGTTTGTGCTGTTTGCAACATCTTTAACATCTTTACCAGCATCTAATCTTGCATAAGTGAATTTACTGGACAACAAATCAGACAAATTAAGGTGTCCCGAGTAGAACTTTTGTTGTAGTGTAACACTTAAATTTATGTCTGAGCTATGAATGTCCTGGAAGTTGTCCCCCGAGAACTCCACAAGTCCTGACAAGACAAAACAAGGTCTTTAGTTTGTATTATAGAAGAACAACTTATGAAGTGCTATAATACTATACAAGTTTCCTTATCCAAACATTATGAATTAAGGGAAGCATCAAAGAGAAAACTACCTTTGGAATCAACACTGTGAAGTTCAGAAGAGAGTGCTTGTTCTTTCCAGTCAATTGATCTTGGACTTGATGTATGAAATTCCTGAACTATTAGGCCAGACTCAAAGCAAGGCGTGGAACTACTTTGAGGATTTTTAAGCAGTGGCCCTTGATTTACAGGTTGCAGACAGGAGGCACCTACTATGTAACCCTGCATGGCACATATCATTAATATATATTAATCTACCATTATAGACACTAAGATTCACAAGTCATCTCATAATAAGTCAGTTTGCTACATGCCACTTGAATAAACCTTGTAACTTAAACATATAAATGTAACCAAGTCCCAAATAAAAAGAGGATATATAATGTATGTACTATACAATACGTAGAGTTCCTTTGGGGGTGAGAGTATCCTTTTCCTCATCCTGACTCAAAACAGTACCCCTGGAAGAGATAAGTCATTGCGAAGCAAAATTTCTAAATCACATTACGGACTATTCTTTTCCAGATTTGACAATAGGTCAGTAATGAGTCACTTTTTAACATTCTTTCCTCAAAGATTAGTAATTCTAAGACATTTGTAACTTTAAGCTATTTCAAGATGGAGCAGGACAAGGGAAAGACAGGACTATTTTTTTGACAACTTATGTAAGCGGATTCAAACTAGTTCTATCTTTTACCAGCTTCTTTTATTTGGTAGAAATTTTCTGTTAGCTTGTAAAAAGCTCCAATAGTGAGCTAATTTCATAGTTCCCTTCTTCCTGATCCAAATTAACCTACTTTTGAATACAAGGTCTTGGTTGCAGAGAAAATAAGGCATCAAAAGAGCATCTTCATGACTGGGAAAAGCTTAACAAACTAGCAAACAAGTACAAAATTGGTAGCAGTTCAAACTTTTCTCAAGTGTTTCTGCTAAAATAGCAAAAACAAATTCTCCAAGAGTAGTAATGTAAACAATATTTAGGACCTGATTCTCACAAAAATGGACACTATCTTACAGACTTGCACCTTAAAAAGGTATAAAAATAGTAGCAGATTGCAGGCAATAAATATAGGATACATGTTTAGTATCACTGTGTTGCCTCAAATATCATTCGTCTGCACACCTTATTAAGATGACCACTACCTGAAAAATAAAAAAAATGAGTATTTAAGTAACAAGTGCAATTTACAAATCAAAATAAGAGTCAAGCACACAAAAGAGTAAGCTTGAGTTATAGGTCAAAATCATAATAACAATCAGGCACAATAAAAAAGTCAACAAAATACATAATCAATGCCAATCTCATATGAGTTTCTACATATTACATAGCTAAGAGCTTTTGTACCAATAAAGAGTCAAATAACAGAAAGAGAAAGCTAATACTATGGGTCAATAACAAAATAATAAAGTCACGGTTCATCATCAAAATTATTTTTAGACACTTCTTCGGACGTGTCTTCAGAATCATCTTCAAACTCGTCTTCAGAATAATCTTCAAAATCGTCTTCAGAATCATCTTCTATAAATTTCTCTAAGGTGTCTGATTTAAAGGCAAACAGTGATAAAAGCTTAGTGTTTTTTAGAGGGAGGGTGTACAACAAGAGATTTTGCAAACTCTGAACTTTGCGAAAGGGGAGCTACCCATCAGGTACCTTGTTATAACATTAAGCATCAAGAGAATATCCATTATGCAATGCAAACCCCTGCTAGAAAACATCCTAGGTAGAATTACTAATTGGACTTCTAAGTTTTTGTCATACGCTGAATGGTACAAAAGATCCTCAAAGCAACAACTTATCTGGATCAACTAGGAATGTAGGAAGAGCGACTCACACAATTCAATAGTTTTCAATCAAGTGGATGTACAACCAGCTTAGAGGTGAATTTTCAAAAGCAACTTGGAGGAAAATTGTATGTCACAATTATGGGGCACTTAGATGGATCTTTATCTTGTATCTTTCAATCGATGGTAGGCTTCAAACTAAGGACCGATCGAGTGGCTAAATGGACAAATATAGATGATCTTACATGTCCTTTATGTGCTACACAAAATGATATGCTGGACCATTTATTCTTTTTCTGTCCAATATTAAATTCTATCTGGAGCAAGGTGTAGAGAAATCCTCAAGTTTGGCGAGAGGAAATAACAAAGATAGAGGGAATTCAATGGGTGCACACATATATAGAACGAGCCTAGAAACAGGGGTTTATATGATATACAGGGAAAAAGATATGTGTCAATTCCATAGAAGAGCAACAATATATGCAAATTGATTAGCACAATTGTTCAAGAGGTTTACTACAGTGGAGCTATGCAAAGGAAACTGGCCGGCAAGATTCAACATCTTCATAAATGCTATCATTAGACTGTTAGAGGAATTAACAGATTGTATGAGCCAAAACTTATTATGTAGTATATAGTTGAGATGGATGATAAAAAGAAAATAGACAAGTGTGAGATAATACAAATCCCGAAACATCTATATGAGTCTATATTATAATGTGTATACCAGTAATACACTAGTGCGAGGGGGCCAATTTTTGAAGAAGAAAAAAAAGGAAATCCCCAAGTGTAAGCAATATATATCGCCAAACTAATTTATTACTATCACACACTATAAGATTTAACTAAATAACATCTGATTTATACACTCCAGTAAGCAACATTAAAGTAGATATCTTACAAATGTAAAACAAGGTGAGGAAGTTCCAGCAGTTTCCCAAAAATCAGAAGTTTCAGCAGTTTGATAACATACATTTTTAGTCTATTCTATACAATATTTTTGAACAAAGAAGCTTATAAAGCTTAAACCACAGCCAGTTTATACATCATTCAACACATTTATTTAAAAATTACTATCAGAAAATACTACAAAAATAGTAGAATTGGAAAATGAGGATGGCATAGCCTTCAAGGTCAATGGGCAGCGAGTGAAGAAGTACTTGGGTATTCCAGAGGAAGTCATGTTCCTAGAAGCCCTCCATCTTGATGAGACATAAGTGGGAGGTACCATCGTCGATCCGTGATTTTAAAATAAGCACTTCTTGGGAGGCAAGCCAAACATTTTAATTTCTTACTTCTTCTTGGGAGGCAACCCAAATATTTTAATTTCTTACTTCTTCTTGGGAGGCAACCCAAGAATTTTAATTTCTTACCTTTTTTGTATATTTTGTGTTATTTTGTTTGCTGGTTTTGTTGGATGTTAAGTTAGGGACCAAGCTAAGGAAGTTTGGAGCACTCATCAGGATATGCGATGCATCATGCGATCGCATATCGCAAATGCGCGTCACCCAATAGCCCACATAGTAAAAACAAAATGCTGTCGAATTTTCTGCCTTGATGTGCGACTGGTGTGCAATCGCATATCGCAAAATGCGTTTCACACAAGCAACAAGCAAAATCTTTGTGCGATTAACCTATGTGCTTGTGCTCTCGATGTGCGGTCGCACCAGTTCTCTTGCATTTCGTACAGTAACCCCAGGGAGTACTTACTCTTCCTATTTCTAATGTCATTGAGGACAATGGTCTATTTATGTTTAGGGGTGTGTTAATTTGGTTATCACCTTGTTAATAATAGCTTAGCAATAAACTCTGAGGGTTTTCATAATGCCACTATTCTTTCCTAAGGAGCAAAATAAATCTTATCTTTATTTTCCTCTTCTTTTTCTTTTGTTTTTGTGTTGAACCGGGTTGTTTTTTCCCTATGATAGATTGACAGTGACTTTTTAAGGGAAAATTTCCAAGTTTTTATTTTAATTTGAAAGTTTGAAGTGTGCTTGTCTCGAAATGGACCCACCAAAATAATTTTCTTGGCAAGATATTTTTGAAAAGGAAAGGAAAGAGGGAAAATGAATTTTTTGAAGAAGGCATTCTCTTGTCATGATGTGCACACTCTCATTTAGGATTGACCAATTCATAAATGAGTGTCTAATGAACTCGGAAGAGCTTGTCAAAAGTCATCTTGTGGCATGATGCCTTGTGTGGCGGTGCTTTACCTTGCTTCTTGTGCATATGTGTCATCTAGAACTTTCCGCGAATGTGATTCAAGGCAAAATTCTAGGTGTGACGGAGCTTGGAATATGACCTTAGGCCCTTTTTGCTAAGCCACTTCACCCAAATGACTTCTCTCGACATCAACTCTAGTGAACCCCCTTTGTGCTTGTAATCATTCTTTGGCACCTTGTTTAACACCTTGACCTTTTTGGAACCTCTATTTTGGCACCCGTCCGACCTAATTTCTTCAAAGTAAAAAGTAGGCTACAAGCCTAAGTTTTGGGGGGGAAATGAAAAGACAACATAGGCAAATGCCTAATTTTGGGGGTGCATGTGATCAAAGAGGAGAAGAAAAAGGATGCACTTCAAGTGAAAGGTAGCACCTTGAAATTGAATTGAAAAAGTTAATCCAAAGGTTCAATCAAATGATCTAAATGAAAAGAAAGAATTGGTGCTACCACACGAAGGTGATACAAGGAGATTTGAATGATCATGATTGAAAAAGAGAAGCTTGGGTTGTGTGAGGGAGAAATAAGGTGAAGTCAAAGTCAAAAATGTGAGCGGTGTTTGAAATGATAACAAAAGAGAATTAGGGAGGTGTAGTCTCTTGAACCAAATTAAAATCCTCACCTTAGCCCTTGCCAACGTCGTAACCCGCAAGTCCTTGGTGATTTCGAGCTTGGCTACCCGACATTAGTGGCAATTTATGTGAAGGGCAAGCCTATGGGTCTAAATGTGCGCACTTCAATTTTCTTGAGAGAGTGAAAGTCTTCTTGGTTCTCTATAATCCCTTTATTTGTGAATTGCATAATTGTGAGTGGGATTCTCTCATGTGGTGAGTGGCGTCATGCACTCAAATTGAAACATAAAGTCTCTATTTCAATTAAGAGGAATGAATGAGAAAAGTTGTGTGGTGAATCTCGAGCCAAACCTTGAAGGTCCATGCCAATGATTTGAGAGGCTTTGCATCTTGTTTTGAATGACAAAATTCCCTTGATTTTGAATGAGAAATGAAGCCTTTTGAAATGGTTCTAAAATGACAAATTGCCTTGAGTTGGGGTGGTTCAAATTGAGATAAGCATTGTAGTTGAGTCTTTTGTTTGAGTCTTTCTGTTTGTTATTTTTCTTTGTTTTTAGCATAGAGTAGTCTTTTATGCCTTGATTGAGTCTAGAGCATAATTCATTCCTTACCTTGTGAGTATCTTTCATGAGGACAAGCAATAGTTCAAGTTAAGGGGTTTGATAAGTTGGTAATCTACCAACTTATTGAGCCTTTACGCATGAATTATTGCTATGTTTGGATAATATTTAGAGGTTTTTATAGACTTTATTGATGTATATGTAGGTACTTATGAATCAAATATGAAAAACAAGGAAATGAACCCAAAAAGAGACAAAAAGGAGTAGTGTGTGAAGTGAGCAAACAAGACGAAGATTCTGCTGAGAGATGCGGCCCTTGTGCGCCACACACTTGGCTTGGTGCACACCGTACCTCCCACTGCTTGGAGATGAAAGTTGACTGAAGAATCTGTCGAGGGGTGCGGTCATTGTGCAATACGCACAATGCCTTGTGTGAACCACACCCCCTTCACATGAAGCTTCCTAATTTGCTGAGTCACTATATCACTACAGCAGGGTGTGCGACGCGCACATCACAATGTGCAAACCACACGTCACGTTGCAAACCACCCAAAGGGCATTTTTGTCCAAGTTTATGTGACCTTTTTGGAATGTTCATAAATCCATTTTAGGCACAATTGTAAAGAGTGTTGATAGTTCTGAATGTTAGAAAGACATTCTTAGCTTTGTGAACATGTTTTTCCTTCTAAGAACAAGAAGAGGGTTTCTCACAATTCCTTCCTCCCAATTCATAGAACAACTATTTGTGTACAAATTGAGCTTGGATATTGAGAAATTTAGCTTGAATGGAAGGGAAAATGAATTACCCATTTTGTATGTCTCTTTCCTTAAGCATGAGTAGCTAAACCTCTTATCTAGGGATGTGTTGGTAATGGGTACTTTATAAATGGGTGTGGGTGTTGCTAATTCTTGTTTATAAATGCTTATTTGACTTAGGTCTAGTAATTTCACCATATTTTAACTCTAAAGTTGGTGGTTGCAAACATTGACTTTCCTTACTTTGTTATGTTGATGCTTGAAAGAGGATTTCATGACTTCGAATGTGAAATTGCTAGTAGGAACTTGGGTTTCCATTTAGATGGAGGCTAGAAATAACTCAAATCGACGGAATCACCCATTTAAGGGTCTAAATCTAGCTTGCCTGCTTATTAATTAATCACTAGTGCTTGACTAAAGGCTGTTGAATATATGGTTGTTGATCGAGAGATAAATAACTATGCCTAAAACCAAGGTTACCTTTGTCACTTAGCATGAATTTTCATGAATAAGCACTCACTTTATCCCATGTTCGAGTCCCATTTGACGCACATCCCTAGTCGTTCTCTCTGTTTTCTACACCCTGTCTTTACTTTATTGTTATGTTTGTTGAATTGCAAAATTGTGACAGATTCCCAATTCCCCCCTTTTTATATTACTCACTCTTGTTGTGAACTCTGTCTTATAATCACCTAGGCTAAACCCCAAATTCTCTGTGGGTTTAACCCCGACATCCATTGGGAACTATAAATGTGTTTTGCTCTAACTATCGCCGATACCTCCTAATATGAGAGTATGATTAAGCGTTATCACCTACCCGAGCAATTAATCGGTTGTTTATGAGTATAGTTTTTAGGGTTCGAGAGAACCAAAAGATGGATACACTCATAGTTTGAGAATAATTGAATGTGGCTAAAATTATTGTTATCCACGCTGTAATTTGTTCTAAGGCATTTAGTTAATACCTATCAATGCTACTCCCCATCAAATGCATACCCCTAGATTCTCTAATCTTTAATAATCAACAATCGTATTTCCCTTTTCTTGCTATTAGTTGATTTAATCACCTGTTACCAAAATCCCCCATTTATTTTCATGTTTAGTGCAATTTGCATACTTGTGTGAATTAATTTACAACTTTGGTGGTTCCTTGAGGTTGGTTAAGAGATTGTTTAATTTTTTTCGTGGAATAGAAATAAAATCTAACCTCCAATCCTTGTGGGAAATCGAACCAGACCTATTATTGGGTAACTTATTTTATGATGACTATTGCCACCTCCTTAATTTGACAATTGTTTTTGACATTATCAAAAATGGCACCATTGTCGAGCATTGGAAATTGATTGCCATATTTTGTTTGTTGATTCACACTTGTTTTGCAAGTTCTTTTTCTTTTACTTTGTTATTATTTTTGTGTTTTGAATAGGTGAACCATGAGTCAAGCTAGCAAAAATGGTAGCATTGATGGGTTCATGGATGTTAAGGATGAGCCACTGATACATGGTGTAGCGGGTGCCACTCGCCTACCTTGTACGATAGGAAATGCAGTTTTTTATGTCACAAGAACTATGCTACACCTAATCTAAATGAAAGGATTTTTTAGAGGGATCTCACATGAAGATTCTAACCGACATATATGGAACTTTATTGAAATCTGCCAGCGATTTAACATCAACAACATCAGCCAAGAGTCCATCTGACTAAGACTATTCCCATTCTCTTTCACGGGGGATGAAACATAATGGTTGGAAGAGCTACCCAAATGCTCTATCACTTCATGGAATGGTTTAGTTGAGACCTTCTTAGTTCAATTATTCCCACCTTTAATGATGCTACCACTTCGTGATGAGATCATGAATTTTCATCAAACACTGGGTGAAGCTTTACATGAAGTTTGTCTAAGGTTCAAAAAGAAAGTGTTATTGTGTCCTAATCATAGGTTACCTGACGGATTATTTCTCCAAAGTTTCTATCATTCATTCGACTCCATGAAAAAATCAATAGATATAACTTAGCAGGTGGCTCATTGATAAGATCTCAATTAGGGAGACTAATAAAAATCCAAATGCGAAATTAAAATACACAAAAGATATATGGATTTAGGAAAATTAATTAAGTTTATTATCAACAAGGGACTCTATACTCTCACCTCCTAATTAACTTAATCAATAAACAATAATCCCTCAATTAAATACAAGAGAAACCAAATGAATTCATAAATGGATAACTTGATATAATTAATCAAGCAAAGAAGTTGTGATGACCCTTCCGATCATCTTCGTGTTTACGTAGTCATTGTACTGTTAGAGCTTTCCTATAGCGGCCCCAAGTCATTTATGGCTTGCTGGGATCGATAGTTCGGTGCCCTGGTTGTTCGAGTGGTTGTTTTTGTAGTTTGCGTATTTTAGAGCATTAACTTAGAATATTATTGACGTTAGTCAACATTGTTAGATAACATGCTCAGAATTGAATTTTGATAGTTCCGTTAGCTCTGGAGTATTGAGTTTGGTCTAGTTGGATCTTTAGTTGATGTTTGAGAACTTCTGGTGGGGGTTTTGTGTTTCCTTCTCTGTTTTTAGGCCATTTGGAGTTAAAAGTGTAACTTTGGTCATCTTTCGATCATCAGAGTATCGGATTCAAAATCCAACATGTTTAGCTAGTTCATCTTTACATGGTATCAGAGTATTGGTCAGCCATCGAGGGGTACATCATCTGGGATATCAGGCTGTGGTGTCCATACATGTTTAGCTAGTTCATCTTGACAGGGTGGGATGTCAGGGCCATTCTATGTGTGTGGTGTCAGTGGGCATTTTTCTAGAAAGTGCCCCCCAGTGGGGTTTAGTTCAGCTAGCTGCTCAACCTTTGATATTATCGTAACCATCAGTCCGAGGAGGTGGTGTCCCTGGTAGAGGTGGTGCCCATCGTTGCAGGGTAGGTGGTCGGGATGGTGGTCGGTCTTGCAGAGGTTGGTGTCAGTTCTATGTTGTCCCTGGTAGACCAAAGAAAAAGGCTTCAGATGTGGTGATCATAGGAATGAGTTCTGTCTCCCGCCAATCAGCTTTGGCATTGTTTAATATAGGTTCCTCATGCTCGTATATTTCTGCCTACTTTGTTCCTTGTTTGGGGTTTGCTAGGAAGACATTATATATTCCTCTATCGGTTGCAAACTCGGTAGGTGATTCTTTAGTAGTGGATTGGATTGTTGGATCTTTCCTGATAGCTGTTGGTGATCTTAAGACTTGGGCTGACTTGATGATTTTAAGTATGCTAGACTTTGATGTGATTCTGGGCATGGACTGGTTATCCCTTCACCAATAAGTTTTGGATTTTTATGCCAAGACCATTACAATAGCCATGCCTGGTGTATCCCCAGTTGTGTAGCAAGGTTCTGCTTGCTGCGCACTGTCTCGGATAATTTCTTATCTTCAGGCTAGGAAGTTTATTTTGTGCAGGTGTTTGGCTTATCTAGCATGCGTCAAGATGTTAACACTGACACTTCTTCTCCCGAGTCGGTCTTTGTGGTTAGGAAGTTCATAGATGTGTTTTCGACCGACCTACCAGGCCTTACACCTAAGCGTGATATAGACTTTGCCATTGAGATAGAGCCGACTACCAGGTCCATTTCCATTATTCTATATCATATGGCTCCAGGTGAGTTGAGGGAGCTTAAGTTTCAGCTTCAAGACATGTTAGCTACAGATTTCATCAGGACGAGTGTGTCACCTTCGGGTTCTGCAGTTCATTTTGTGAAGAATAAAGATGGTTTGATGGAGATGTTTATTGATTATCGACAGTTGAATAAGGTTCTATAAATAACAATTATCCAATGAGGCGTATATATGACTTGTTTGATCAGCTCCTGGGTGCAACAATGTTCTCTAAGATAGATTTGAGGTCAGGCTACCACCAGTTGAGGATTAGGGCTGAGGACACCCCTTAGACAATATTCAGAACACGTTATGGCCATTATGAGTTCCTGGTGATGTCT
Organism: Jaltomata sinuosa; assembly: GCA_003996215.1. Taxonomy (NCBI): domain Eukaryota; kingdom Viridiplantae; phylum Streptophyta; class Magnoliopsida; order Solanales; family Solanaceae; genus Jaltomata; species Jaltomata sinuosa. The sequence goes on from QJPP01004310.1 coordinate 65,177, forward strand.
TTTTGGTTGACTAATGCCCCAACAGCTTATATGGAATTGATGCACAGGGTGCTCAATCCATACTAGGATTCGTTCATGATACTCTTCATTGATGACATATTGATATACTCGTGGAGTGGGGAGGAGCATGAGCATCATTTGAGGATCATACTCCAGACATTGAGAGATCATCAGATTTATGCCAAGTTCTCAAAGTGCAAGTTTTGTCTTGAGTCAGTAGCATTCCTATGACGCATGGTGTCTAAGGATGGGATTAGAGTTGACCCAGGGAAGATTATAGTCGTTCGTGATTGGCTGAGACCTACTACTCCTACCGAGGTTCGCTGTTTTATTGGGTTTGCAGGATACTACAAGCAGTTCATTGAGGGATTTTCTTCCATAGCAGCACCTTTGACTAGGTTGACTAGGAATGATGTTCCATGTCAGTTGTCCTATTAGTGCGAGGATAACTTCTAGAGGTTTAAGGCCTTGTTAACTTCAGCTTCAGTGTTGACATTGCCAGTTTAGGGTCAGGGCTTCTCAGTGTATTGTGATGCTTCATTAGTTGGTCTTGGTTGTGTGTTGATGCAGTAGGGTCATCTGATAGAATATGCGTTGAGGCAGCTGAATGATTACAAATGTAACTACCCCACTCATGACTTGGAGTTGGCAGCGGTAGTCTTCAGGCTAAAGATCTAGAGGCACCATCTGTATGGAGTTCACTGTGAGATTTACACCGATCACCGTAATCTTCAGTACATCACTAATAAATGAGAGCTGAACTCGAGGCAGCAGAAATAGGTTGAGTTACTGAAGGACTATGACTTCACTATTCTATACCATCGGGGATAGGCAAATGTGGTAGCAGATACCTTAAGCCAGAAGGTAGTGAGTATCGGGAGCTTGGCTTCTCTTTGAGTGTTGGAGCGATTGTTGGCCATGTACATACAAGCCTTGGCTAACCATTTTGTTAGGCTTGACTTGTCAGATCTCAGCAGAGTTCTTGCCAGTGTTGGGATCTGTTCTACTCTGGTTGATCAGCTTTAGCGATATAAGTTTGAAGATTAGCGATTGTGTGATATTTGTGATAAGGTTTCTTGGGGTGAGGACAGTATCACGCCCCAAACCATGGGAGGCATGACCGACACCCGGAGCCCCAAAAGGCCAAGGGTGTCAAAATAGAGTGTATCTCTATTGAACTTGCTGGGGGTCTGAGACCGACAAGGTCTCTAAGAATAGCAATTAACACTAAAAGCTCAATAGTAGTTAAGCAACTCAAGGCCGACAAGGCTATTATCATAGTAGATAGCTAATAACAAGGCCGACAAGGCCATACCCAACACTGATATACATATACACGTCTACAAGCCTCTAGGAGTAAGTAAAATATCTCATATCCAGGACAGGGCCCTGAACTACCCATAAGTTGTACATATACATAACCTGGCCAAAATATAAGCTAGACCTCTGACTCGTCAGCTCCAGGAAGAATGGAGCTTACCAAAATGGCTGAACTTTGCAACTCCTACTGAAGAGATCTGTCTAGATATCTGTCTGGACCTGCAGGCATGTATGCAGCGCCCCCAGGCAATAGGGACGTCAGTACGACAATAATGTACTGGCATGTAAGGTAGAAACATAAAAGCAAGTCGCAAGTAGAAAAATCCGAACAAGATATAATATGAAACTTGTAAACTGTAATTGGTAAGACTCGTTAAGCTCTTTCTCTTTTATTCTTTTTAGAACACAACACATGCATTAACTCACGCTGCAACTCACTCTTTATAACCCACACTGAACCACAATAGCGCCTCGGTGCACCCTATATTTAATAGCCTCAATATGACAGTAGCGCCTCGGCGCACACTATGTATATTATGGCCTCAATATGGCAGTAGCACCTCGGTGCACACTATGTGTATAATGGCCTCAATATGGCAGTAGCACCTCGGTGCACACTATGTATATAATAGCCTCAATATGGCAGTAGCACCTCGGTGCACACTAACACGCAAACCATGCATAATAAGTGTATTACTAGATTGACCTTCGAAGCTATTCTTGTTATTTATGAAGGTTCATTTAGATAACTTCTTTAGCCTTGGCTTACTAGGTGTTGGACTCAACATACCAAACACATATAAATGGGGATTTGACTTTCTAACTTTCCTTGTATACTTTCTAAAGCTTGATTAGAGATCACAATACAAAGAAGAAACTTGACAAAAGGATAACTTACATTTCGTGCAAAAAGAATCAGATTTTTATAAGAAGGCGACTTGAATCACCATAATGTATAAATTAGTTCCTTAAGACTTGTTGAGTTACCAAATCAGCTCTCTTACAACAAAATACTCAAATTCCTTCTTTCGGAGATGTAGAGTTCTATTTCTAGATTCATGCCGATAAGGAATAAAGAAGCCTTAACATACCTCGTTCCTTCCGAAGATTGCGCTTACCACAACTTGGACTTTCCCTTATTAAGTTAATCTACAACACAAGGGTATAATGAAGCTAATATTAGCTCTTAAACCTGCTGCAACATTCCCAAAACAGTAGCTAAACATTTCCCAGGCAGATTTACGTATTTTGCATTAATTAAAGGTGTATCGTCACACCTTTCTCCCCTTATCCAATACACATCACACACACACCAACCTACTGCCTCCAATAATAAAAAACACATCAAACATCCCCTACACAACTCACCATGCCGAAATACAATAGCAACACATTGAACCCACGGCTTCCGATCGCCGTCCCGTGAGTTCTTAACAACAATTCAACAACAATTGTCCATCCGAACTTCAATCCAAAAATATTATTATGGGCAGAGTACTTACCACACTTGAAGGTGTGTTTTTATCCTCTTTTTATTGATGCTTTAAAAGCTTAAGTACCCCCTACACATACACCAACAAGAGAAGAAGAAATTTCTTAATTGTTACACAATTTCTATGTGTTAAATCATAAGAAAGGGGCTGCCATAGTTCATGTCTTTCTTACCATAGGATATCCTAGCTATATGTAGTATATTAATACCAAGATAACAAGTTGATTAACTCACCTTAAGCTTGAATTAATCTTGGTCTTCTTAGAACCCTAAAGGGAGAGAAGGGCTGCCAAAAGGAAATGAGATAAGAGAGAATTTTCCAGCTTTTTGTGATCAACATTGATCAGCAAATGGCCTATATAAAGGGACCTTTTTGGCCGACTTTTTTGAGTATATTTGGGCCAAATGGGTCAAGAAACTTGGGCCAAAATTACCCTTTGCTTGGGCCTCAAAAGGGTTAAGTTTTGGGGCTGATTTTGGGCTTCTCTTGGGTCAAAATGTGGTCAATATTGGTGGCTAACTTTTGTAGTAGTTTGGGCCAGATTTGGTTGTGCTTTGATGGGCCAACTTTAAGCTTCATTTGGGCTACCATTAGGTCTAATAATCCATGGTGTTGCTGCCCGTAATCGGCCCTCGGAATTTAGTTCGTTAGCGTAGGTAGGTGATGCACCTACTTGTCACCTAAGAGCTTAGATAAGTCGAGCAAGTACCTCACTTGTTTTATCTCATTTTCAAAACCCTCCTCCTTATAACTTAACTTAACACTTATATACATTTGACCATTTCAAATTCTAGGCCAAAGTACCCCTTCACAATCTCGAGCTCAAATACCTTCGTCGATATTTACTTAGTCACATAGGTTTTGAAAGGTACGGGGTGTTATATCCTTCCCCCCTTAGAATCATTCATCCTCGAATGAGGGTAATGCATATAGAGCTCTAGTCCCTTAGGATTTTTTGAAATTTCGACAGAGTTTCCTTTATAATTGGGACTATCCAAAAACCTGAAACTCAGCAAAAGTCCAGCACGATGCCTCACAGGGCGATACAACTATATATAATTAAATGTAATCATTTTCACATGTTCAAACCTGATCATATTTGCATAGTAGGAAGAGTATCAAGAATATAAGAATATGACTTACCTCTGTACTATCTTCAAGTCATAAATAACTGGGGATGTTTTTTCCTCATTTCTTCCTCGGCTTCCCACGTCATTTCCTCAATATTATTATTTCTCCACAACACCTTTACTGAGGCTACTTCTTTGGTTCTGAGCTTCCTAACTTGACGATCTAGGATAGAAATTGGTACTTCCTTATAGGATAAGTCTTCAGAAAGTTTAACATCTTTAATAGGCATAATACGTGAAGGATCTCCTATGCACCTTCGTAGCATCGATACATGAAATACAGGATGGACTGTCTCCAATTCTGTGGGTAAATCTAGCTCATATGCCACTTTTCCTACCCTCCGAATGATCCTGTATGGTCCAATATATCTTGGACTAAGCTTTCCCTTTTTACCAAATCGCATAACGCCTTTCATGGGCGAAACCTTTAGGAAAACCCAATCACTATTATTAAATTCCAAATCCCGACGTCGCACATCTGCATATGATTTCTGCCTACTTTGGGCTGTTAGTAATCTTTCTCGGATTAGCTTCACCTTCTCCATTGCCTGATTAACTAGGTCTGGCCCTAATAATCCTGCTTCTCCAATTTCAAACCATCCAATTGGTGATCTACACTTTCGCCCGTATAAAGCCTCATAAGGAGCCATTTGAATGCTTGCATGGAAGCTATTATTATAAGCAAACTCAATTAGTGGCAAATGGTCATCCCAACTCCCTTTAAAATCTAGTACACAAGCTCGTAGCATATCTTCGAGTGTTTGAATAGTGCGTTCATCTTGTCCATCTGTCTGTGGATGAAAAGTTGTACTGAGATTTATTTGAGTACCTAAGCCTCTATGGAAAGACCTCCAGAAATTTGATGTAAACTGAGCACCCCTATCTGAAATGATGGAAATTGGGACACCATGAAGTCGAACTATTTCACTAATATACAACTTGGCATAATCTTCAGCAGTATAAGTTGTCCTAACTGGCAAAAAGTGAGCTGATTTTGTAAGTCTATCTACAATCACCCATATGGAATCATACTTCCGATAAGTACGGGGTAAGTCTGTAATAAAGTCCATGTTGATCACCTCCCATTTCCAGGTAGGTATCACTATACTTTGAGTTAGACCTCCGGGTCTCTGGTGTTCAATTTTTACCTGTTGACAATTCGGGCATTGGGCTACAAACTCTGCTATATTTCTCTTCATATTATTCCACCAATAAATTTGTCGAAGATCATGATACATCTTCGTCGCTCCTGCATGGATCGAATAGCGGGAATAGTGAACTTCTGCCAAAATTTTCTCCCGAAGCTCCCCGACGTTAGGTATACATAGACGACCTTGATATCTCAGAACCCCATCCTCCTTAAGCTCTATTAGTGGTTGCTTCTGTTGTGGAATTTCCTCCCTCAATCTTACTAATTCTGGATCATTATATTGTCTTTCCTTTACCTCTATCATAAGTGAGGATTCCGCTGTGCTTTGAATAACAACTCCCCCATTACCTTGGTCTAGTAGTCGAACCTGCAAATTAGCTAACTGATGTAGTTCTCTTGTCATCTCAATCTTTCTATTTTCCACGTGGCTCAAGCTCCCCATGGATTTGCGGCTAAGTGCATCGGCCACTACATTGGCCTTCCCTGGATGGTACAAAATATCTAAGTCATAATCCTTTAGTAACTCTAGCCACCTTCTTTGCCTTAGGTTTAAATCCTTCTGTTTGAATAAATACTGTAGACTTTTGTGGTCCGAAAACACGTCTACATGGACTCCAAACAAGTAATGGCGCCAAATTTTCAAGGCAAATATAACTGCTGCCAATTCAAGTTCCTGAGTAGGGTAATTTTGTTCGTGCTTTCTTAGTTGTCTCGAGGCATAGGCAATAACTTTACAATGTTGCATTAAAACGCAACCTAACCCAATCCTTGAAGCATCACAATAAACAACATAACCTTCTGTGCCCTCTGGCAGAGTTAAGACAGGTGCTGAAGTAAGCCTGTCCTTCAACTCCTGAAACCTCTGCTCACATGCATCAGACCACTGGAACTTGGCAGCTTTATGAGTCAACTTTGTCAATGGTGCAGATATAGAAGAAAACCCTTCTACAACCCTTCGGTAATAACCTGCTAAGCCCAAAAAACTACGGATCTCTGTAGCATTCAAGGGCCTCGGCCAATTCTTTACTGCTTCAATCTTTTGGCCGTCAACTCTAATACCTTCGTCTGTAATTATATGGCCAAGAAAAGCCACTGAAGTCAACCAAAACTCACATTTGGAGAACTTCACATATAATTTATGATTCTGAAGTGTTTGCAATACTGCACGTAAATGATCAGCATGTTCGGCTTGGGACCGCGAGTAAATCAGGATATCGTCAATAAATACGATCACGAATACATCTAGGAATGGCTTGAATACCCGATTCATTAGGTCCATAAAAGCTGCTGGGGCATTAGTAAGCCCAAAAGACATTACTAGAAATTCAAAGTGGCCATACCTTGTCCTAAAGGCTGTTTTTGGAACATCTACCCCTTTAACACGTAACTGGTGATACCCCGACCGCAAGTCAAAAATTGAAAAACATTTGGCGCCTTGCAACTGATCAAAAAGGTCATCAATCCTTGGAAGCGGATACTTATTCTTGATTGTAACTTTGTTCAGTTGTCGGTAATCGATACACATTCTCAAGGACCCACCCTTCTTACGAACAAACAAAACTGGTGCGCCCCATGGCGATGTACTAGGCCTAATGAAACCTTTTTCGAGTAGATCCTTTAATTGTTCCTTTAACTCTCTTAATTCTGTAGGAGCAATCCTGTAAGGGGGAATTGATATTGGCTGAGTATCTGGGAGTAGGTCAATGGAAAACTCAATTTCCCTTTCTGGAGGGATTCCTGGAACTCATCCGGGAATACATCTAGAAATTGACTCACCACGGGAACCGATTGAAGAGTCACTGGTCCTTATTCTATACTTTGTACTCGGACTAAATGATAAATATAGCCTTTAGAAATCATTTTCTGGGCTTTAAGGTAGGAAATAAACCTACCCCTTGGCGTGGCAGCATTACCTTTCCACTCCAGGATTGTCTCTTTTGGAAAATGGAATTTGACAACCTTAGTTCTACAATTGATATTAGCATAACATGCAGCTAACCAGTCCATGCCCATAATGACATCGAAGTCAATCATATCTAATTCGATTAGATCAGCTGAAGTGAGATGGTCATAAATCCACACTGCACAATCTCGATAAACTCGTCTAGCTATAATAGATTCACCAACCGGCATAGATACAACAAATGGTCTAGGCAATAACTCAGGGCCTACCCCCAACTTACCAGCAACGAGCGGGGTAACATATGAAAGAGTAGAGCCAGGATCTATAAGTGCATAAATAGCATGAGTAAAAATAGTCAATGTACCTGTAACAACATCAGGTGATGATTCCAAGTCCTGGCGACCGGCTAGAGCATAAGTGCGATTCTGACCACCGCCTGAACTGGATGCTCCTCCTCCTCCTCTACCTCTACCATGACCTGGTGTAGCCTGTTGTCCTGTCCTAGGGGGACGAATAGTAGATGAAGAAGCTGCCATCGACCCTGCAGGCTGGGATATCTAACTCCTACCTCTACTCGGACAATCTCGCATAAAGTGACCAGGATGCCCACACGAATAACAAGTATCTGAACCCAGGCGACATATCCCCAGATGCTTCCTACCGCACTGAACACAAGGTGGCAAAGGTGGCCTCATCTGACCCGAATGCCCCTGGCGATAGGAACTGGATGCACCTGAACTGTGGCCTGGTCCAGTCTGAGAAAAATGATCATACCTCTGCCTTTGCAACTGATATGGGCCACCACTAGTAGGGTGGGGTGATCGCCTATTAAAATGTGGCCTAACATTACCTCGTGGCTCTACATAGGACCCAGTAGATCTAGCCCTCTTATTCTGATCCCTTTCTCGGCTTTGGTTATCTCCAATTTGTACTTCAAGATCCTCTGCAGTCTGAGCAATAGCATGTATCTTAGATATATTCATATCCTCTTGTGTGGCTGCTATTGTTAATCCCTTAATCAATTCATCCTTAAGGCCACGCACATATCGATGAACTCTAGCTCGCATCGTACTCACAATATCGGGGGCGTACCTGGCTAATGAATTAAACCTGAGGCTGTACTGTCGAACATTCATATTGCCCTGCCTAAGGGATAGAAATTGATCAAGTCTGGCCTCTCGAACCTCCTGCGGAAGATAGTGAGCTAGGAAGGCCTCTGAAAATTCCTCCCATTCAGCTGGGGGTGCATTTGATCCCCTAGACCGATCCCAAGCCTCGAACCATAAAATGGCCACATCTCGTACCCTGAAAGATGCAAACTCCACTGCCTCCACTACTGTTGCATGCATGACTCGAAGTACTCGATAAGTCTGATCAATAAACTCCTGAGGATCCTCACGTGGGTCAGAGCCTGTAAATATAGGAGGACTTAGGATGATAAACACTCGAGCCCTAGAACTTTCTGAGCCACCTGACCTAACACTCGTTGATGCCCCAATTTGTTGTTGTTGTGTGGCTACCATCTGGGTCAATAATCGAACAGCACTCCTGATGTCCTGGTCCTCTGCTTCAGGTGGAGGAGCTACAGGTGTTGGTTCATCTCTAGCGATCTCAGATGCCACTGGAGCAGGTGGGGTCAGGGGTACTGGATCCCCTCTAGTCTCATCAGGTACTTGATAAACTGGGATCTCTGGTGTCGGTGATTCACTTTGAGCCTCAAATCTATCCAATCGGATAGGCGGGGAACGACTAGTACCTTCCCCCGTATCCGTGCCAACCCGTCGGCTACTCATTTGTCTGGTCACAGGCATTTCTGTAAACAAGAAATAGAAAAACATGAATTAGACTTCAAACATCTTATGACCTGGCTCTATTGCACGATCTAGCAAATGAAAAAAGGATAACAATTCCTAAATGTCCCGTAGCCTCATGATTATAGGTATGGTGCACAACATACCCATAAATAAGACTCTACTAGACACGACTTGTAGACTCCCTAGGATTCGACGTGCTCTGATACCAAGTTTGTCATGCCCCAAACCATGGGAGGCATGACCGACACCCGGAGCCCCAAAAGGCCGAGGGTGTCAAAATAGAGTGTATCTCTATTGAACTTGCTGGGGGTCTGA